>VYZP01015167.1:8185-39184 GCA_013400635.1 Hypocryptadius cinnamomeus | reverse complement strand
AATAACTAAATCAGATGGGAGAATAATGAAGTCCAAATCAAGAACTTCTGTGAAGAGATGAATCCATTGTTCTGGAAGAAGTCCCTCATGCTCAGATTTTTGCAATGCTGTGGACGTGATAGTTATGTACCACCTTGAGCTCATATTTGTGTTATGTAAGGGATACTATAAGCTTGGTGAATGCAGCCCATATCAGACCTGAATAAGGAGAAACACCTTTGTCTGGATTAATTTTGATATTATCAAAAATGTACAGAGGAATAATGCACACAGCTGAAATGAACAGCAGATCTTCAAACAAAAATCCTCCCTGAGACATGACTTGACCCAGGAAACCAGACAGGAAACCACAAAACCAGCAGCAATCGACTGCAGTGTAAATATACAGCTAAAATTTGAAAGATAAAGCAACAAAGTTTCAGAGAACATTGTGTCTCTACAGCTGAAACTAGAGCTCTGTCAGACACACTGAGTATCATGAGAACTCAAACAGTCTTGAAAAAGTCCTTGGCAGGCATTGTGCTTCATCTGAATGCCTCAAAGAAGCTAGGAATTCTGTTATTGATTTCTGCACATCAAATATTTCCTGGGAGGGAAGACAAGCTATTGGAGCTAGAATAATACAGATTAAAACTAAAGGTAGCTGGAAAACCAGATTCAAACTGCACCCTTTGTAAGTGAGAATAAGAATTGCTGAAATCTGAATGATTCCTCATGTACTACTTATTAATATTTTAGCAAAGGAATAACTTTCAATCTGTTTTACTACTTTCCTAAGATTTCAAATTGTACTAACCCAAGGAAAACACACTGGAAACATATCCTGAGTAGCATCCAGTATTTCTGCACTCAGAGGAAGCTACAGACAAGCTACATTTTCCATAGAGCTTCATCATTTTAAATTACAAGTATGGAATTGTGCAGTTATGCTGTTACCCAAGGACACATCCTCACTTCACCAGTTTCTCTGAGTAAATATTAGATAATGATTTAGAATTAGGCCAACACTATTTAGAGAAGCTTGTCAGTTAAAAAATAATTCTAACTTTTCACTTATTTTAACTTGCTGTTACCCAAGATTTTATAGTTGAAATAGATTAAATAATTAATTTTCAGTATCTCTCTCATGCGTTCACTTATACAAGCTTGTTCCAAACTTCCTCCAACATCTTACATTGACTATCATTGTCTCTCTTCTTCTCACCATCCTCCTCTGACCAAGTTCCTGGAAAAGCCACATATATTTTCTTGGAATACAGAGCTATTCTTTATGATTAGAAATATCAGACTATGTTCTTTTACACATCTGGTAGGACATGGGTAGAGTTCATCTTACCAAACTTCAGTTGTCTAAATCTCAGCTTGCTGTCTGAAAATACCTTCTCTAGGCACCTTCTCCCATCTTAATGCAGCTAAACTAAAGTTGTGTTTTCATTGAGGAGCCCATACTGATCTTGGTAAAAGTACATCATTCTTAGGTCAAATCAGTTTGTTGGCCCAGTTCTCAGCATTGCTGCACCAACAATTGCAGCAGCTTAGTAACACCATGGAGCCAGGACAAGCTCTATGGAACAAAACACCGGATACTGCTAAAAGCTTTGCTTCATGAAACAGCCTAGAGACAGATGGAGAGAGTTTTCTGCAAAAGCTCCTTCACAATCTCCATCATCTGCAGGAGTTGAGATAACTGGTTCATCCTTGATGCCTATCAACTTTGCTTTACCAAGCAAAGGCTAGGTGATGTTAATTCCAACCTTTGTGGAAGGTCAGTGTCACTGTTCTCCCCAAAGATTTTTTTTCCTGTCTGTGTTACTCTTTCACGCAACCTCACAGGAACAATTAAAAAAAATTATTTCTTTTCTCTTTCAATAGGAGCATGTGTTTGAAAAAGATAGTAATCAATAGGAAACTTGCAATCAGGTCTCCTGACAAAAATTAATTTTTACTTATAGCTCAGACATAAGAGATTTCAAACTGACATCATCCTCTAGAAAATATTAGGGAGATAAAAGAAAACAGTTTGTTAAAAATGAACCCTCTGTATACCTGTCAGACTCTTAAGATGGAATTAACACAAATCATCTTAACGTTTCACTTATTATATGAATATGATGTGAATACCTTCTCTCAAAGTTACAGTAATAAGGAAAGGTACTGATTCACTAGCAAGGATTTTAACTGTAGACATACATATTAGGACAGCAAAACTTGGCAGAGATTTACCAAGAAATGCTTAGAAAAATAAATTTTTAGAAAAGAATATACTCACTTCAAGAAGTAAATTCTACAGGAATATCCACAATTCTCAGATGTCTGAAAAGATTCATATATTTATATATACAAATTGTATCTATCTATTAATGGGCAACAACAACAAAAAGATCTATCCCAATGCTTACGGTTTCACAGTTCAAACATCTAGTTTCGTTAGTCAGTGTTCCCTGAAAAATCTCATGCACCCAGGTCAGTTCTTGTTTATTGTTCTCTTCAGCTTCATTCATGTTGCCATTTTTCAGTTTCCCATTTTGCTTCTCCTGCTTCTTCTCCTCCTGCAAAATGTCTGCAATGGTGTTGAGCAGGTAATTTAAAAACTCATGTGCATCCTGCTGCATGTAGTTGTCAAAGAGATCTGTGAAGAAGAGAGTCAAGATTTGTACAGCTGAATATCCTTTCCTCAAAGAAAAAAATTATTTTTTTCCCCAAGTACTTGTACTGGCCCTTGCTCAGCAAAGTATTTGGAATCATTCCAAAGAACAGTTTTGCAGCCAGTCAGTCAGCAAAGTTACTTTGGGGGAAAGCTTCATCTCACCTAACTTTAGCTGTCTAGAGAGTTACACTCATTGCAGGTGGTTCTGTAGGCTCCCATTACAGTCAATGAAGTAAGCAAGAGAGTGGCTCATCCTAAATTATTTCCTTACACTAGACACTTACTGCCTAACTTTAATCAACACTGACTTCCATTCCCATATTCCAAGTCCCTCAGACACTTAGGAACATCACAGAGTTTTGACAGTAAGCCACATGGCTGGGAAAATTGAGGCCATTGGATGCTGACACGTACCTGTGTACTGTGTCTGGGATGGAGTTACCTTTCCTCACAGTAGCTCACGGGGTGTTGTGTTTTGTAGGGGTGCCTAAAATAGTGGTGGTGATGATGTACCAGTGTTTCAGCTGATGCTGAGCAGCACTCACACAGCATTAAGGGTGTCCCTCCTCCTGCCCAAAGGCTGGTAGCCTGGGTGTGAAAGAGGTTGGGAAGGGAACATAGGTGAGGCAGCTGACCCAAACTGGCCAAAGTCATATTTTATGCCACGTGACTTCATGTTCATCACTAAAATCTAAGAGAAAGATGGGCAGGTTTTCATTATTAATATATATCCCTTGCAAACAAATTTCTACACGTGCCAAGGCGCTACGTCCCAGGTTGTACCTGGAAATCATCTGTTGATGGGAGGTATAGAGTGAATCTCCTTTGGTTTTCCTTTGCTTCTGCATGTAATTTTTTTTTTTTTTTAAATTAAACTACTTTGATCTCAACTCATGAGGTTTTTCCTCCTATCTTCTCCCCCCACCCTGCTGAGATGAGGAGTGAGAGACAGGCTTGGTGGCCACTGGCAGCCAGCCAAGGTTAACTCACTTCAAGTAGTAATAATAACACCACCTAACAAAGACCATTTTTCACACACAAGTCTGATGGGAAAAGACTTGTCCTGTTCGATATGAATTGCTTGCAGTAAGAGGGGAAAACATCCCAGTGGTCATTTAGTACAGACTTCTCCAGTAAAGGCTTAACTCACCCACCATGTCAAAGAAAAAAGAATGTGTGTTCCCAGAAATGTGTATTTTTATCCCCCTGCTCCTGAAAAAGTTCACATGGATTTCCTCAGAAGATATTGTACGGGACTGTTGGCTTTGTAGTGTCTAACCTGGACATATAAGTAGGGTAATACACACTGACTCTGGCACTAATTTAAAAAAGCTGAAAACATAAGATCCAGTCTTTACAAGTGATCCCCAGCAGTGTGGGGGCATTTACCACAAGATGACTCAGAGTTAACTTTTTCATGATCTCAAATGTCTGCTCTGAAATGAACAGTCTGCCCATTTATATGCTGTCACCAGGAAGCAATTTCTTCCAGGTGTTTGACTCATACTTTGCCTCTTCATTCAAAGCCTCTCTGTTTCTAAGCATACCATCCACATCGATATGAATCCAGGCCAAAATGGAGCTGTGACAGGCTTCTCTATCTCAAGATGTTCCTCATATCCCTTAGACAGAACTACCACAAGATTAGGTATATGCTGTTGCCAACTTAATGGTCAAAAGGGGTCTGATGCTTCACCAAGAAAGACTGTGTCCACCCCTTCCAAGAACCAGAGCAGCAGCTGATGTGTAGTTGGCTGACCACCCCACGCGCACCCGGCTCCTTATCCTCCAGGGTGCTCTGGAACTGGTGCTGCCTGCAGACTTCCTAGGTCACATAGTTCCTATATTGCCAGCTGCCCTCAATGTTTCTCTCTGCTATACTGCACAAAGAAACAATTTAAAAATTACAGCAGCGTCACCCTATTCCCAGACTTAGCTCACCCTACAGTAAGGTCTGCCCCACCGTGCTGTGAAAGCATCATTAATTCACACACCTCCGGGAGCCTATGAAATCTGGTACGGTTATTTCAAGCATAATATCGTATAAACAGATACTAAAATAATAATTCACCCCGCAAAGTACTAAAAGCAATTTACAAATCTAACCTGTGTTTCTGATCAATCTGATCACACTGCTCAATGTGTATTTATACTTCTTTGATCAATGCATGAATACCTTAGAGAACTTCAGTTTTACACTTACCATTCTCTTTTCGTAACCTTGATATGAACTTCTTTGGTGGAATAACTCCAACTTTTTTCTTCTGGGTAGCAATACTGTGGAAAAGATCTGCCAGGCAGGTCAAGAGGTTTTCCTTCTTTTTCTGTTGGGCCTTGTATGATAATACATTTTCCCGAAATGGCCGGCAAAAATACAATGCCTGCAGCACGGAGTTACAGTAGCAGGTGTTCCCAAACTGCCATGTAGAATTAAAAACAAGCTTAATCCCTGTGCATCACAACAAAACTAGCTGTTCATTCAAATTCTGACTCCTGTCACTGTCACGAACTAGCCATTTTGCCATGTAGTTGCAGTAGAAATATATTTTCACACCCACCATGACACTTCATGGAAAAAACTATGGTGTTTTAAATTAGCTAGGATACAAAGTAAAGGTTTCCACTTGTAAGAAAAATATTTTTTGTAGTGGATTTAATTAAGTTTATTTCCATATCTGGGCTCTATCTTACTGCTCAGTAGCAGAATGACTAATGTTTTCAATGGAAAAAATTATTATATCAATCTCATTTCTATGGGAACAAACAAGTGATTAAACACTCTTCTCACTCATTTCTCCTTGGTCAAATAAAAAAGCTCCTCCTAAGAGTCTCCAATGCAGAATGCCGTACCTAAACTTGTACATACTTTCATCGCTTCCTCCGTCCTATTTCCCACCTAAAACAGACTTTTAATTTTATTTAAGTGTATGTTCTAATCCCTAGAAATATTCATAGAACTGTTCTCTCTGGGGGTGTATGAAGCCATCTTCAAACATCTGATACAGTTTTGCAACCCACTTTGCCTAAAATTGTAACATGAGCAGAACTTGAAAAAAAGACAATCCTGCTTTAGAATAAGATTGATAAGAGTAGGAGAGAGAGAAAAACAAAACAAAAACAAGGAACTAAGCAAATTTCAAGTAACATCAAAATTCACCACTTACATTGACCAATCCAAAGTAGTGTTCATTGATTGGAAACTGCTCTGGGCCAATGTCTTTTTCCAGAGCAGAGGCATTGGTGCCCTATACAAAGGAAAAAAAAAAAAAAAAAGGAAAAAAAATGTCAGAACCCAAACCAAACAACAACAACAACAACAAAACATTAAAAAGGAAGAAATCATATGGACTATTAAGATTCTAAAGTAAAATTATGGACAGTATCAAGACAGAAAAAAATTCATTCCTTTTCGCTATGATTAGCCAAGCTAACTCCGTCTTACTGATAGGCAGGCACAACAGTGTCATGAGCCACTAAAAATATTTGCAAATCTGGATAGTTGAGCTGGCCTGGCATGGACCCTCTAGTAATAGATGACTAGAAGTGAACAAGTCACAACAGTGGTTCTTCCCACAGCCACCTCTCTTTTATTTTTACTGTGTACATGGTCATCTGGATCCCATTACTCTCTTGTCTCATAAAGACAGTGGTTGATCTTAAGTACAACCCTAAAAATCAGTTCCTAGATGGAAGGCAGGTTTTCTAAGCATTACTGAAACTCCTCTGAATCCCTCTGAATTAAACATCAGCCTGTAACAATACTTGGGCTTCAGACTGGCACCCAGTTCTAGTAACATCACAGATGCTAAAAGCAAGTGTAATATACCTGCCATTTTGTCCTATCTAAGATTAAAGAGCACATAAATCCAAGCACTGTTAGACCTCTTAGTCAGTGCCCTAGTGTGGTAAGCTATGTTCAACTGTATCTTCAACACCAAAGTTGTTTAGGTAACTGCTGGTCTGTAAGTAAACCACTAATTTGGTATGTTACCTGTCATTTTGCTATATTAAAATGCCCATTTTTGAAGAAGCTTAAAATACTAAGCAAGTAAGGTAGGTTGCTGCCAAAGTGAATATCGTCACTCTATACACATTATAAGCTTGGCTCCATCCCCTGACACCCTCACTTCAGATACTTACAGACATTGATGAGTTCCCCCCTCAGCTGTCTCTTCTCAATGCTGAACAGGCCCAGCTCCCTCAGCCTTTCCTCACAAGAGAGATGCTCCAATCCCTTACTCATCTTTGTTGCCCTCCACTGGACCTGCTCGAGGAGCTCCATGTCTCTCTTGCCCTGAGGAGCCCAGAGCTGGGCACAGCACTCCTGATGTGCCCTCACCAGGGCTGAGCAGAGGGGCAGGGTCACCTCCCTCAGCCTGCTGGCAATGCTCTTCCTAATGCACCCCAGGACACCATCGGCCTTCTCATCCACATGGACACACTGCTGGTTCCTGGACAGTTTGATGTCCACCAGAACCCCCAGGTCCTTCCCTGTACAGCTGCTTTCCAGCAGGTCAATCCCAGCCTGTGCTGGTGCATGGGGTCACTCCTCCCCAGGTGCAGGACCCTGCACTTGGCTTTGCTGAATTTCCTCTCTGCCCATCTCTCCAGCCTGTCGAGGCCCTTCTGAAGGGCTGCACAGCACTCTGGGGTAATGGCTACTCCTCCCAGCATTGTGTCATCACCAAACTTGCTGAGGACATCTCTGCCCCTTCATCCAAGTCATTGATGAATAAGTTAAACAATTCCCAATATTGAATAATGGGGGACACTCCTAGTGTCAAGGCCTCCAAGCAGAACCTGTGTCACTGACAGTGACTCTCTGGGGTCAGCCCAGTTCTCAATCCATCTCACTGTCCACTCATCCACTCCACACTTTTTGAATTTGCCTATGAGGACATTGTGAGAGACAGAGTCGAAAGCCTTGGTGAAGTCAAGGTAGACATTTGCTTAGACTTCGTCAGCTAAAATTTTCAAAGTAACTGGTAATCAGATTTAGAATTCTCATGTTCCTTCCCCATCTTCTCCCCAAGGCCTGGTTTTTGTTTCCTCACTGCACCTACCATCACCACTGCTTGCCAAATTAGATTATTATTTCCTGCCAATACAAGCCTTCATGAGAAGCTTCATAAGGGATATATGTTCTCACCAGATTCTGCTAAGCCTTGGTGAGAAACTTGGAAAAAAAGATTGATTAATACAAAGCAATTATTGGCTACCATTCAACAGAGATGACAATGTCATAATTATCTAAGTCTCATATGAAGATTAGTTTCATTGCTTGGAAAGTCAGCCTTGCCAAAGATGCACATATTCAGCAAAGCATTCCAAGAGGGAAGACACTGATAAATATTTGCCTATCTGATATTAGCGGTGAAGCAAACAGCCACTGTTACCCTTAAAACCTTGTCTGATACAAGAGAAACATGACTACAGAAGATTAATGCAGCTTCTGAGGAAAAGCATCTTTATATTAATACTCATTGTACAGCGTTCAGATCAAAGCAAAGGTTTTCTTTGAATTCACTTTGAACATTACAATCGAGTTCCCTAAAAGAAAAATGAAATGGGTATTTTTCCAGTTTTGTAGGAAGCATTCTCCACAATGAAATAAATTCTCCCTCTACAGTTAATGGATAATATTATCTCTAAAAAGTAACCTCCTACACTTTCATAAAACTACAGGTTAGTGTATTCTGTTGGACAAATATGATGCAAGTGCTCTGCTAACTAGTTGCTCCTACATTACTCATTTGCCTTTCCTCCAGGGCTAGGGTTTCTTACTTCAGAGGATGCCAGATGGTTGGACAAACTCTTTCTTGTAAATATTGTGAGAAAGAGCAAGAATCAGGATTTACCAAACAAAATTATCACTGAAAACCCAAAAAATTCGTGATATATACTAACCAATCTTCATATAAAAACTCTACATTACATGGAAATTTCCATAGTACCTGCTGTTGAAAAAACCACATACTTAGTAACATGCCAACATGGAGATTTTTACCTCTCCAAATCCAGGCCTTGGCTGTTGCAAATATAAAATAAAGTACAATGTATTGGCAACAACAGTGTGACAGTGACCCAACAGAACAGTGAGGCTAAATTCAGTCTTTGAGTAAACTGACATAACCTGCTCAGACTTCATTAGGAGTAGGGCCCTCTTGTATCAATGCAATTTCAGTTTGATTTTTATTTATTCTGAGGTCTCCAAAAAGATACTGCTAAATCCATGGGAAAAGAAGCCTAGGAACATCAGTAAGAGGCACACTTATGCTTAAAAGAAGAATATATTCCTTTTCATGGAGAAAAAAATGTAGACAGGCCACTTAGTAAAACTCAAACCATGTCACATTGCATATAAATTACTTGTTTTGCATATGAAGTCTCCTCAATAAGTAGTTGACATTAGGATAGAGGAAGGAAATTTTTCCAAGAAATTATACTAGAAACTGTACACCCAACCCAGGTTTAAACTGGAAAAAATATATTATTAGGGATGTGTTAAAGGTGGTTCAGAATTCAGTTTAAATCAACCATATAAAATGGAAAACACATTAGTTAGTCTACTGACGTTAATCTACAGCAAACGTCAACCATGACTATTTTTCCATCATGTTTGTGTTTGTTCTCACACCCAGCAAGTAATTTTTATTACTTCTACAGTGAAAACCTGCTCAGACATTTTCATGCAACCACTCTCTATTGTTTTATAAAAGCTTCAGCTAGGAGAAATATCCTTCCACAGCTGAATCTACTGTAGTTCCATCAAAATAAGCAGGAGCAGCAGCGTAGCTAGAAATGAGCCTGAAATGAGGAGAGGCTGCATAAGTCAATGAAGTGGGATTTGGGAGTACTAAATAAAGTTGTATCAGAATATAGAGACAGAAAAAGAGACTGGCTTCTTCTTAAAAGAATACACTAGTGAAGGAAATGCAGTGGAGTGACTGTGGTATGCAGACCTTATAAGAGTGAGAACTAGGTCACTGTGGAAGCTCCTACTACGCGTTCTGTGGTGTTGGAACCTTGATTTCTCAGTTTTACCACTTAATTCAGCAATCAGTATTCAGCCCTCGTAAAAAGACATACAGCTAGAGACACAGCCAAGCACAGGTCAACTCAGACCAAGATTTTTGCCACAGCATGGCTCCAGAAACATTCAGCCCATATGACCTATATTTTTTCCTCTTGTTATTTTGCTCTGGACCTTCCAAAGACTAAGACTGCTGGTTTTCTTTTCCATTGAAATTTCTGATAGTGTTGCTAAGAGTTTCATTTGTGCTTTGGATCACATGAAACAGATTAGGTAAAAAAAACCCCTGCTGTTCCTTTACACTTCAGCATATATTAAAAAAAAAACCTTCAGGATAAAAAAGAAGTCATCAGATGAGTTCATTAAATCACATGTAGAAAAGTAATCTAAATACAATGATTCTATGGTGGATGAGAAATAGACAAGAGCTGATATGAAAGATAGTGTCAACAGAAGACAGCAAAGCAGAATAAACTTCGTGCTGTGACAGAGCTATAAAAATGGCACTAACTTTCTAGAAATATACATGTGTTTAATTTAAAGTAAATGGATACAGTAAAGAAATTAGGACTCTTCATAAAGCCACCTATTAAGTGGGTATCTCTAAATGAATGGAAGCACTGTATGAAAAATAAAAATTTAATTAAAATTTTCTTTGTACAGGAAAATATGTCTGTACAAAGACAAAAAAATGAAATAATAAGAAATATCTTGTTCACAAGAAAATCTAAAAAATGTAACAGAAAAACACATAACAATTGTATCATTAAAACAGAAACTTAAATACACAAAGAGCAAGAGTCAATGAAGGATGATGGCTGGTCCATGACAAAGGGTTTTGGATCATATACATTTATAGATTTCTTTTTTCTTAGTATTCGGGGAAAGTGAGAGCAACATGATAGTTTCCTGAAGGAAAAAACTGAAGACTTAAGACAAACTAACGGTGATGTTTGGGCTGGTAGAAGAGAAATTAGAGTAAAAATAGAAATAGCTTCAGGGCTAGGCAGCCTGAGTTTAAGGATTTTGGAAGGCACAGCACATGGAAGGGAAGGAAAAAAGAAAATAAAGAAAAATGGGGAAGGCCTCCTGGCCAACAAATGGCAGTGATGGATAACTCAAAAGTGAGGAGGCAACTGTAAAATCCTGAAATTAGCTCCCAGAAGCAAGACAAAGAATCAAGAGTAAAAGGAGAACTAGCAATAGCACAGCATGCAGCACAGATGCAGCTGCTTTCAAAGACACATCACCTGTCCCCAGTGCTGGACTTTGGCTACCCTCAGGAACAATCTCAACTTTCAGAGAGATATGGTGAGTAACTGAGATAGCCAAACCAGCCTTCTTAAAAACTCATCGATATTAAATGCCAAACATGTAGTATTTCTGTAATTTTTTAAAGTGTAAGTCCCACAAGATGGTTGAATTTAACCAAATTAGCTCTCTCTTCAGTCTGTGAAGAAATGGTTTTTGTTCCTCCAGCAAAGCTATTTTGGGTCTTTTTTGACACAAGAAGAAAGAGGAAAGAGATGACTCTACAAAAACACAGAGGAGATCATAGTAAACAGCGAAAGAACCTTGACTGACTGAAAAAACACTGTGTATTCAAATTCTTTTAGGAAAGATGATTTATCAAAATATATCTAAATAAATTATTTTTGTGTGTTTTTTCCAAAGAGTCTTCTGATCATTAAGGCAAATTATAAGAGCTTGAAAGGAGAGGCGTAACCTTTTTTCTTGCTGGGTACACTAAGCTATCTCTATTTACAGATCTAAGTATTGCATATACCACAAATAACTTCAGCCCTATATGGTGTGGTTTCCAGGAAATGGATAAAAATGGCAAGACCTGAAATCCTGAACCACTTAGAACCTTGGACAAAGTTTTTAAGGTACTCAGTCTTACATAGCTGATAAATTTGGTTTTCTCAAAGCACAAAGCAACCAAGTACTGCGAGTGAAGTTCTACTGAAGTGTTGCAAGTCCAGTGTCTAGATCCATAAGTAATTTTAAAAAAATATTGACCTTTAAACTTTCCAAGATTGGACAGCTTTTACCGAACTGCAACTCAATATTCCCTTGTGAGTCTTTCTGCATCTCCAGCTTAATTGTTCTTGGATTAGTGGCACCCAGGCTTTTACTGGAGGAAGCAGAAAAACCATTGGTTTTGAGCAGCTTCCTCCTTCAGAATGCATAGCCTCAAGATGGTTTCATGAGTCAAAATGAAACTAAGATTTGCTTACAAATTATTAACTTCTTCAGTAACATTTCTGTCTAGGCCACCTAGACTGCATATGTGCTGCCTCAGAGCATTTTAAAAGCAAGGCACCTTCTAAACTTCATCACAGCTGCACCAGCTGGGATACTCTGATAACCTGAAGACAGAAGTAGGAATATGTTCATTAAATCTCCACACAAAGTGAGTAATGAGGGCTGCAGCCATGTTGCAGGACAGGTTTAGAATGAAAAATATTTTTTTACAGTATTTTTCTTTTAGAGAAATCCTCTAAGTACCTGAGACAAGTGCAAGATTCTTCACATGAAGAGAAGAATCATCATGTACAAAATGCGAAACAGCTGACTAAGGTAGTAAAATTTTAGAAAAGAAAGAAAGAAAGAAAAGGGAAGTTTCTGTGTCATTTAAGATGAATAAGCCACAGGTATGCAGTGTTATTTTAAAAAATCCCCAAAACTACAACAACAAATTTTGACAACGTAATCAATTCTTGCAGGTGGTAGTCTACAAAGATCTTAAAGATCTTAAGATCTTAACTTTTCTATTTAACTTGTCAGTGGTAAGACATCTTACATCCAGGTTTGGGTGCCTGGTTTCAAGAAAGATAAAGATAACTGGAAAGAATCCAAAAGAAGCCAGTCAAAATGGAAGACCCAACTCTAGAGAAAAGCAACCTATAAAAAAGGGTTGAATGGGGTTGTGTTGCATAAGACAGAAAAGGCTGCATAATACAGGAAAGTGCATGACAATATTTTCAAGTCTACAGTTTGTTACAGAAAGGAACTAGTCTGTTCTTGGCCTCAGCAATGGACAGGATGAGAAGTACCAAGCTCAAATTACCTTAATGTAGATTCCAGTAAGACATTAGGAAATGCAATGTATCATTGGAAATCTCCAACTTTGTCTGACCTACATCAGAAATAACACAGGTTTATCATATTCAGTGGACAGCTGGAGACTTTCTTGTCATAGGATACATTATATACAGTTGTTACGAGGCCATTAATTGTAAAATCAAAAAATCAAATTAAATAACTGAAACACGCAATATCCAGTAATGGCTGGTTTGAAACTCTCAGCACAACAGCCTTTTCTGCAATGGCTGAGCATACCCAAGACTATGCTTAGAGCGGAGTCCTGACAGTGGGGATGCTTCTTCCCCAGAAGCACTGATATCCTGGGGTGTTAAGCACATAATGTATGTAATAAATGTATGTGAGCGTGTCTACAAAGCAACCAACCAAGGGCAGTTTCTGAGGCTAAATGAAGGTCAGCAGAAAGGAACAGGCTGACTGCTTCTCTGACTGGCCAGGACTTACACTCCACAGACTGTGGCTCTTCAAATCCACCAGAACCTCACCTCTTGTGTGGCACTTGCCCACCACACAGAGTTAATCGGGGTCCAGAGTCTGCTTTTAATGCCATCTCTTCCACAATTCAGATTCACTCAGCCTTGCTGAGCTATAACTAAGAGGTTTCTTTACTGAGTTGTTTAGCATAACCACTGGTTTACTCTTAATTCAGCAATATGAAGCCAAAGACCACACGCATCTAAAAGAAACACACAGTACACTATATGTTGTGTTCATGAATTGTCCTTTTGTTCTTATTTTCTAAACAGCTAGTAAGTACATAATAACCACTTTAGCCATCAAAAGGTATCAATGAAAGACAAGCCTCAACCATTACTCGAGGTTATACTTTGGGAATTATACATTAGGATGTTTCTCATTTTGCATATACTCCTCTAGCCAATAAAAAATATATTTTGTGGACTTCCATTCATCTTTTGATGGAATGCACACTTTCTGTCTGTTAGTCCAGTACTCATTTTTCAGCCATACTCTCAAGTTTCTCATTACTTCAGAAAGTTATTACAAAGATTACACTTCATATTCTCCATACTTTTCATATTTTTGTTTCTGTATTTTTTATGTCATATTGAAATTGTGCACTCTTGAGACTATGCTTCTAAAACTGAATTGCTTGAGCTGTCTAATCTTATCGGATGTAAAAATTTATTTTCCTTTATCAATCTAAATATGCCTTCAGGTAACTGTTCGTATTGTCTGGCATGTATTATTTTACCTTTATCTGTATTTATGGGAAGATATATGAGACATGAAATATACACTGCAGGCTGTCCAAATGAATAAATCCAAATGAAAATCATAGTGATCAATTCTTTAACCAAATAATATTCTTATTATTCCTGTATGAAACAGGATTTTAGTATTTTCACAGCATTAAAATTGTAGGGGGTTTTTTTGTATAAAGCTTTTTCCAAATCTGTTTGTTGTTTGAGTCTTCATTCTGCCAGTGCCCTATATTCAAACAAATGCTGCAATTAGTCTCTAAAATCATGCTATTAATTAAACAAAAAAAATTACAACATTTATTCTTATTTATTTCCTGAATGTAGAGTCTCCTAGGCTTGTATGTTTTTTCTCTACGACCAGTTTCTAGGATTGTTAGAAACTCTTTGTTTGTTTGTTTGCTTGTTTGTTTATTTTAAAATGAAAGCTGCAATTCACAGGTGTTCACATAATTCCTGATGAATTGTGTGAATGTTTTCATGCAGAAAACCAGCTATTTTTCTGAAACTCATAACTATGAGACTATGAGAAGAAAGAGTAACATGAAACTCCAAAATTAATCCAAGGAACTGAAACTTTTCTTCCAAAGGATATCTATACAACAGCTACCAGGAGTAACTATGAGGTATCTCAGATAACACCTTGCATCAGAGAAATCTGAATGTGTTTAGATTATTCTGTTCATTAATTGTCAGAGCACTGTGAAGTTCTAATTGGAATATTTGAAATACTATTACAAAATTATGAAAGAGAGGGAATTAATACTTGTTCTCAACAGAGTTCTAAAAGAGAGAAATATGATCTACTGAGCATATTACCAGATCAGTATAAATGTATGTCAATACATTCTGAAATGGTTAGATGTCCTTCACTGCACATAACAGTAATATCCCTAGGCCACAGCTGCAGCACGAGCTTAACTCAGAATTCAAGCCTTTACCTAAAGCTCATCAACAGAGAAGCATACTGCTTCAGTAAGCAGGACTTCAGTAAGCATGAAATGCCAGCATGCCTGTCTACCTTTGAACCAGGATTTGGTACTTGACTCCTTGGGTTATTCCACAGAAACAATAAGCAAAGAGAATTACAGCTTTGTAGGAGCTACATCACATCCCTACTTGGTGCCTGCAGTCTACCTGTGTTAGGAGGGAGTACGAGGTATTCCCTCAAATAGAGTTTTTCAATGTATCCTATGGTTCTTCCCATCTGTTGTACCGGTCCTACATAAAAGATGACAACTTGTATACATTGTATACATCCCTCAGTGGTGAAAATGGTGTGCAGACAGAGAGAATGAGCTTTCACAGGGGCTGAAGGGCAGGTAAATTGAACATGCTGCGGACTACGCCTCCCTTCTCAGTGAACATGGCCATCATGCCCACATAAGAATCCTATGATTCCATAAGAATCCTGATTCCTTCAGGCACACTTGCCTTCATCCCCTCCACCCATTCAGAACAAGTTTTAGCTCTTAATTCTCATTAAGCAAATCAGTGAAAAATAACTAGAACTATTGCTATTATTATAACTTAGAGGACAAAACTGCTAAAAGACAATAGAGGAATTTTAATTCTAGAAAGTTGTGCATTTAAATATTTACTACAAGTAAATGTGCCAAGTGGAAACTTCCCCTGCCAAATATTTGTTTCTTACTGGCTAGCTCCTACTGTGTCTGTCTCAGCATGTGAGAGCTTATCCAGTGAATACATAGCACTAAGTATCTTCTGCAAGTGAGTCAAATATTGTCCCTGTCTTTCTTGCTTCACTACACTTGTTTTGATCCTTCCTGAAAAGACTAACAATCTCTACCATCTTTAGGAGATCAAAATTACAACCCAAGATATCAAATATCAGGCAGTCAACTTAATAGCAAACATACATCCAAAAATGCTGGCTAGCCAGGTTTTTCAATTAATTCAGTTAAATTTCAGTAATATTTTTCTCTTCAGCACATGAGAGCAAACATCGGAAAAACACACACAAAAAACATTGTCAAGAAAGGACTGCCATTGAAAACACACATTTAGGGAAGGACAAGTATTTCAGGACCAATTGCTGCCTCTGTCTCTCTTCCTCTACTTCCCCCACCTCCTCTAAAATCAACCAGACATCATTGTTTGGATTTTGGGGGCTTTTTTTTCTGAAAATGAAAAACCCTCTGTGAGCACTCTAAAGTGGAATGGGAAAAAAATAAAGACCAGAAGCCCCCATTTTTAATTACTGAGTTTAACCAGGTTAAAAAACTTAGAAACCTACTATTATGTAGCATTATATAGAAAACCACATTATATTACCTAAGAACTACACAGCTATTTCTTAGTCCCCAGCTTGTCAGTAGATCAGTTTTCAAGCTCTATGTTATAGTGTGAATATAACACTGGTTATATTATTAGGTCTGGGAATCAGCATCTCAGCATCTTTCTAGATAGATTTCTACAGATGTCCTAAATCAAACTAGCACTGCAAATATTTAGGTTTTAAAAAGGCAATGGTTAACTTTTATACCTCTAGTCCTCTGGAAGGTTGTCATGGCTCCTACAGATCACTGAGTTCAAGTCCATCACCTCATCAGAGTGGACACATTTTTGGAGGAGCCATAATGCGATGTTGCCAACACTTGCAAGAATTTGTATTTCTCTTACAGCTCCAAATTCCTGTAGCTCTCTAAAACTCCACTGTTTTTCCCTAAAAGAACTTCCAGTCCCTGAGGCTTATCCAGAAAAAAACTAAACGTGACCAACACAACATGGCATCTCTAAAAGCTAAGTACACAGACCTCAAGGAATAGGTAGCCTTAAAACATCAGTAACACTAAATTGACTGCACCTTCTGCCACAGTATCATCAGCTAGAATTGCCTTGAAGTATGAATCCTTGTATGCCTTTTCTGCTTGGGGCTCCCCTTCTTCCCATTGGTCTCTCCATCTCTCAGGTGGTACTTCTGAGGATATACTGGCAATGACAGCTGAGCAGCACACCACTGCAACAGCCTCATCAGTTCTGCTGTGAATCTGTTCAGTCTTTGGGAGAAGTGTGCTGCATGCAAGTGCATCTGCCTGAAGCACACGAAAAAATCAGAGTTCCTAGTACTTTATGCCAAGGTCTTACACCCACCTATGAGTCTCCAGCTTCCCTTCATGCAGTGCTCTTTTACACAGTTTGCAAGGCATCACATCCACCATTAATCAGCAGTAAAAACTGGAGCCTGCCTCAGAAAGAAGGTAAGTGCACCTAGGTTTTCTCCTCAGTCCTGTACCATTTCCTGAACCTCTCTTTGCAGTATTTGTGACTCACTGGACTGGAAATCATTAAGAACAATGAGAAGTTCAGAAAACTAGTTACTGTTGGTGAAGAAAGCTGAGCACCCAGGTTATTATACCTGAAATTTGGATTTTGTATTCTTTTAAGCCCAGAATGGACACACCCTCTCTGCATTTTCAGAGCAGGCATTTCAAAGGAAGGGCTGAGGTTCAAATCAAACCTAGGCATGGGATTTCCCAGGCATGTCATTTGCAACAAAAGAGCAATCCCACTTAAGTGGAAGCGTGGACACGTGGAAGGGGCGCAGGCTTGCAATCTGCGCTCCCTCACTCAGACCCCGCAGGAGCCAGGCCTCTGGGCTGTGCCCACTGCCTTACCCTAGAGACAGGCTCCATTCTCCAGGGCAGATGAATGGTATGTGTGGCATCAGCAGCACAAGGCATGCTGGGGCACCACATGGAGGGAAGCTGGCAACTGTGTGTAGCTGCTCTTGAAGGACCTGGAAATAAGGGCGGAAAATACAGACTAAAAAACAAAAATGAACAAAAATAGGATTTGCTTCTGTTTGCATTGGGATGCTTAGCATGCAGCCATTTGTTTGGCAAGTTTGCTACAGTCTCACTGTATTAAAAAGACTTTGTCAGAGTTTGAGTTTTTCCTCCTCCTGCCAAGAAGTTTCAAAACCCTAAACCAAATTAGGTGTTCCAAGTTTGTTAGAATTAAAATTAAACCCAAACACAATGCAGAAAGCATCGTTGCAACTGTTCCATGGGGAGAAAAGTAGCAAAGTGAACATAACAAAACCACAAACGTTTCCTTATTCCTTCCTAATTGCCTAATAGGTTTTGAGAAAACCAAGTGATTTAAGAGCACTTTGCAAACACCAGTTCCCTTCGAGCAGCATGCAGTGCAAGTTAAACCCTGTTAGCTCTAAAGCCAAGACTTCCCAGGACAGGCACCTAGCATCGGGATCCAAAAGAGTGTTATCAGGCATCTACACATCCTTCTTTTCTGTGTAATCTGGGGAGCTCCTGGCCCTAGGAGACCACAGGGTGCGTGCCTGAGGGGGTTAAACAGGGTCACTGATTTAATGTGGATCCAGAACCCAACTTTGGTCCTTTCGCAGTATTAGGGCAGGAGGAAGGGCAGGTGGAGGAAGGGCAGGTGGAGGAAGGGCGGGCCACCGCTCCGTCTGCAACGCGCCTCGGCCGGGGTCATACCCGCTCCGGGGGGCCTCGCACCGGTTCTGCATCTCAGTCCCTCCCCGGCCCACGCCCGGGCTGCTCCAGGAAAACTCCTCGGGACATCGTCACTCTCCATCGGCCGACTCCATCCCGGGCACTTCCCGGCGCAGCCTGCCCGGCTCCCCCGCCGCTGGGGCAAGGGACGGAGTCGCGTGGTTGGGCTGCGCCCCGGGGGCAGCCCCCCAGCCGGCCCCCGCAGGGGCTGCCCTGCCGCCCGCCCCCCGCCAGCACTCACCATATTACAGATGGAGGCGATGTTTCTGACAGTCATTAGTCTAAAGGTTGCAGCGATCCCACACCGCCATCTTTATAAGGTGAAAACAGCCCCGCTCATGGTGGGAAGAGCGCAGGAAGGGATAGGGGGCGGCGGCGGCTCCTGCTTCGGGGCTGGGATAAAAGCAAGAGGAGGGGACTGTACAGGCACCCTTTGCGCCCGCAGAACGCCGAGAAGGACGGAGCTTCCCGGCCTCCCTCCTCCGGGCTTGTGACCGGGAGCTTCAGCAGCGCGGGGAGAGCGGCCGCATCTCCGCTCCTTCCGCCTGTGCCTCTCCCCCGGTCCGCAGGGCCCCGGGCTCCCGCTGGAGCCTCAGCCGCGCCTCTGCGCCAGCCGGCACCGCGCTAATCTCTCCCTTCCTCCTCCTCCTCCTCTTCCTCCTCTCCCGGCGGCTGCCGCCGCCGCTCGCCGCTCCATCGCAGCGCCGCGCCCGCTGATCCGCTCTGACAGCGCCGGGGAAGGGAAGGGAAGGGAAGGAAGGTCAGAGGCAGTGCCCGGCACGGGGCACCCCAGCGGGCCCGGCGGGGCGGCCGCCGCCCCAGCCAATGCGCTGCGGGGCCGAGGGGCGCGGGGGCGTGCGCCCGCCGCCCCTCCGGACGGGCCCTCCGACAGGAGCCCTGGTGCTTTAATCACCGGGCCTGGAATGGCCACGGGGCTGAGAAACCCGGCCTCGGTGCGTACACAACCATCCCGGCAGGCAGCAGGGTGAAGGACAGGAAGGCAGAGTGCGGGCAGGAGGACGTGGATGTGTGGCAGGAACGGTGGCACTGTGCTTTGGGACATGATCACCCCACCTAATTAGGAGGTACACAGGAGCCCAGGCACTTGCAAAATCCACAACAGTAGGCTGGAATATAATTTACTGCTCTCAGTTGGTGCTTTGCATTGCCATTCATGCAGATAACATTTATGTTCACAAATGCTGTTTTGGGACTGTGTCCACACAACGTGTGCAAGTGCTCACTCACAAATTCACAACATCTAGCATTTATACAACACAGCTAATGTAATAATCTTAGTTTCTCTTCAAACACAAGCAAGTTGAGGCCCATGCCTTTCTCCAAGACAGAGCAGTGCAAGTATATTAAATTTACTCATGTGAATTAATAGGCACAAGGTTGTTAAATAGCTAACTGGAGGTCACGGCAAATGTCTGAGAGAAGCAAGAACAGAGTTCCGCTAGGGCAATCCTCATCTTAGAATTCCCCTTTCCTTAGCAGATGTTGCTTTTTTTCAACAAGAGCTTAAGGCCTGTTTATTTTTCTTCTGCTATGCTGAGGAAATCATTCAAATGAAGAGAGAGCTACTAACATTTCTACAGAGACCTCTGCTCCTAACAGCACCTGAAGTGTGGCATGCTCATGCTTGGCTACGCCTTTCATTTCATGATGCTAGAATAAAATAGTTGCAGCCTACAGAGCCTGGATCCATAGGCTTTATTTACAGGAAACATTCTGAAGGCAGTATTTTTTTTTTAAATTATCATTTCAAATGAAGATCTATGATTACTAGTAAAAATCTGGCATCAGCAGTAACATCTAAAGATAAATTCCTGCCCTGAGAATACTGTTAGGTAAGTGCCCTTAATCCGGCTCACTGTGGACAAGTACCCATTTTATAAAAATGGTCTCAAATTTGGCATTAGTTGGTGTCCTGCTGACAGTTTCAGCAAAGAAACTCAAAATCGAATTGTCATAGAGACAGAATTTTCTTTCCTCCTTAAGTTGGATTAGTTATATTAAATCACTGCAGACATTCAACATACAGGATGGAGAAAGGTTTTTGGACATAATAGAGTGAAGTCCTCAGGGCCACTAAACTGCTTCATAAATCCACAAATCACTATGCAAAAGAGCCATCAAATAACATCACTGAGAAAAAAAAACTTTGGTATAATTCTATTAAGTTCACGGTCTTACATTATGTGTGAATTTGATCCCAAGTGTTTAATTTGCTTAAACTCAGAGGATTAGATTACACATAGTATGACAGGTTTTCTCAACATAACCAGGGAAAATGGGAGTTAAGCCAACATGTCAGGACTGAAGCAATCAAGGTCTGATTAGTTTCCAGTGCATTTCTAAGTAGCCTGCAGATACTGGACAGTACTGCACCATCCCTTGTTTTTAGACTGATGTCTGTTTTTACACAAGCCTAATCATGTATTCTTTGCCTGCTTATTCCAATTTACTGTGGAGAATCATAATTGCTATCAGTGAAAAGTTATGGAACAAACAAATGGGTTTGAAAGGTGATTAAAAATTTAAATGATACAAAATGCAGTATCTAATAAAGCCATTTGCCTCACATATGTTTTAATGTCAATAACATTATTTCCATAACACAAACCCCAGAGAAATCATAGAAAGTGTGAAAACAAAAAAGCAAAAAGTGGTATTTCCACACTTCTGTTTTTCTTAAATGCCAATTACTTGACTTCAGGGTAAGTTTTCTGTTGTTTCTGTTCGTTAAACTTTTTTTTGACAAAAAATTAAATTGCTACTGATTAAGCACTGATTCGTTGTTCAAGGGAATATTTGTAAACATGCACACACATCACTCTGTGAAGAAATATTCCTTAATGCTAATATAAATACTTCCATTTAAAGGTGGATGTGTTTCTTGTATTTTTTCTGAAGATAAATAATAAAAATAGGGAATAACATACAAGTGTATTTGTGTCAGTTTGAAAATAGTCTAGCACTGCCTTTTTTGCTCTTCAGACATATCAAAACAGGAAAGAAGAAAGAAACTTCCATGCTGGAAATGGACTGGTGTCTGTTTTTGTTTTCTTCTGCTGTTGTCATTTTCAGGAATAGAAACTTTATTCCTGTAGCTGTTTGAAGATAAAAAAGTGCTAAGCAATGCAACAGATACTAGTTACAAACTTTATAGGAATTGTATAAATAAAGAACAGTGCACAATTGTTTCCACTCCAAAGCATTGCCCTATCTCCTTACAACAAACAACCAACCCTGTGTTTCTTCTGAGTGTTAGACAAAGAGAAGGAAAACAAAGGACTATTTATAACCTAAGAGTGCTTATATAATTTCTGTTGAAAGGTCAAAAAATACCTCCTGCGTTTAATTTTAGATCCATCTTGGTCTCATCTGGTTTTACACTTGAACATTTCTATTTCACTACATAAAATATGGACCTATTGTAAATATCCTCCTTGGCTGGCAGAGGCATGGATTTCCATAACATTTTCCATCAGACTTTTCAGAGTATTTCACAAGCATTCACTCAGAGTTGTCAAATTATTTGATGGCAAGTTAATATTAGCTTCTTTTACAAAGCAAGAAAATTGCCAGCAGAAATTTAGTGACTTGTCCAAAGTTAACACAGGAAAGTTGGTAGCAAATCTGAGACTAGGATATCTGTTCATTCTGTGCTACAAAGAGGATATTGCATTTCCTCTCCAGAAATCTTGTAAAATTCCACAGAGGGTTCATTTATGTTTTTCTTGTAATAAACTTGGGTCCAGAAGTGGGCAACCATCAGTCAGTTTTCCTGAACAAATGTTTGGAACAGATCAAATTTAGGATATATTTCCAACTAATTAAAAGGTCATTTTAATGGAAAAGAGAGTTAAAACAATACTAAGGTTTTCTGAAAGCATGGAAAACACATAAGAATTATAAGAGAATTCAGATATCTGAAATACTTGCAGTGCTGACAATGTAAGTTTAGAATTTTACAATTTTTAAAATATGTTTAGTATCAAATATTAAGTTATGTTCTACCAAAAAATAGCAAAATATCTTTAACAAAATGGCAAATGTGTAGACACAAGAATGAGAAATCAGGATTTTCCATGAAGCTTGGCCTCATTTCAGAACAGACTGGTGACTTCAGTACAATGCCAAATACCAGCTTGCAGCCTATGGATTGAATCTGCGGCACATGGCTCATAGCAGGTCCATGGAAACCACTCCATCTGCACCTGAAATTCTAAAGGCAAGAGTGAGTTGTAGTCCATGAACAATTCATGGAAATCCATAGAACATGTGGAGAGTCTAAAACCAAAATATCAACCCAACTTTGGAATTACTATTCTTCCTTAAGACTGTCATCTTCAAAGCAACCGCTACCCAACATTTTCAAATTATCTGAGAAATTATTTCTCTTGATTCAAAATACTGTAAAACTTCGTGTTTCGGTGACAGTATGATTTGTCAGGATTCTAAAGATAAAGCATGGAAATAAAACTGCATTTAATTGATCCCTGAATCTCGCCTACCTTTTGCTAGTTTAAGCATTTTACTAGTTGGCAAGTAGAGAATACCAGCTCTTAATTTTTCTCAGAAATTACTACTTTACAGAAGAAAACAAAATATATTTACAGCATCTTGTGGAATCCTCTGACTGCTCCCCCTCAGGGAAATCCCCAGGGCCTTACCTTGGAAGAATACATCATAGTTTTTCCCACCTAAGCTGATAGAGAGGACTTAACCCATGATGCTCTGCAGCACCACTGCCAATCTACATTAGATTGGCTCCCCCATTGGCCAGTTGACACTGCCCACCCCAGTTATTCACCCCTCATTCCCCCTAGCGGTTGCTGCCCTTTGCCCTGCACTTTGCCCGCCCCTGTGCCCTCAGGTCACTGGTCACTGACCCCAGGGTCAGTGCAGACCACATGGGTCTGTCTCTGGTCCCTTTGGTGTGGTGGATGCAATTAAACCCTCGCTGGAACATACCACGCAAAGACCCTTCCTGTCTTTCCTCTGCTGAGCTATCTGTGGGGTGTGTGTATGGACTTGAAATGGCTGTTCTTGTGGCCTTACTCTGAGCAGCTTCTGAAGGAGACTTTTCAAAGAAGGTTGCAGCATTTCTACCACCCTGCCACGCTGCAACAGCATCTGACATCATCTCTTTTTGGCCAGACACAAGATCTGAAAGCCCAAAGACAGCAGAATAAGACAGATGCAAGTACATTGATGTCGAGGTACCGAAAGCTGACTGAGTAGATACAAGGGTCTAAGAGTTCTCTAGTGAAAGCCATTCCATTCTATTCCATTCCATTCTATGAAGAGGCTGTTAAAGCCTCTGCAGCCAGTCCAATGTTGATCACGGCCTGGAGCTGTGATTATCTCATCATACCTTACTCCTGCCCTTATCCTTCTGCTTGAGTCTCAAATACACTGTGCTAAGAGCTTGCAACAGTGACAATAATAGAACTTCAGCGTAATGCTTCATCAGTTTAAATAACACTAACCTTCTCCACACTCACTACTCAGGTAAAAATATTCCCACCTTTCCAGAAGGAAGACTCTTGAAGCATGGCCTCTTCATCAGGTATATTATTCAGCAAGGGAGCTCACTAGCAAACTTCACTGGCATTTTTCTTACCTATACAAAATGTGCTTTCGTGTGGAAAAATACTATTTAAATTCTAATCATACATATTGGCCGGAAAGAGATAACTAAAAATTTTAACCATGGAAGTAATTTATCAAACAAAAAGAGACTCGCTGAGCAAAAATAATAGAAGACTGAATTTTTAACAGAAATATATTGGTATTTCTGCCTCTGAAAAGGAAATAATGATTTTGGCTTGCCTTCTTCTTCTCCAAAGATTTTATTTATTAGTTTTATTCTATTTTACAGGCTCCAATTTTAACTCACAAGCATTCTGAGGACAAAAAAACCTCAAAGGACAGATAAGCTGTAAGTGGCATTTAGTCTATTTTCAGCATGAATTTAAAATAGCCTTTACATTTTATTAAATTGTCCATAAATTAATTAAATTACACTTTTATTACATTACATTACATCTCAAAGTTTTAACCAAATTACACACACACACACATATATATAAAAATATAAATAAAAGGCTATTACATTCTAAGATTCTAAACCTGACAATTATTTAATGCTACTGAATACTTATACTACTTTGCAGGTAATCCACCTGCAAAGACTGGTGGTCACAATGAGGTTTTACTTGATTGATTTTCCTTCATATCAGTGTGGAGAAAGACAGTAAAATTGAAGTGAAACCTTTATTACAGTTGCACATTGTGGTAAACTCCTGATGTTGTTAAACAGGTTGTTTTCAAGAGTCTTTCTTCTGTGAGAAGCATCAAAGCAGTGACTTTGAGACTTAATTCTTGCATGTGGCAAAGAGAGTCTTGGCTAATTAGAGCACCACTCTTCAAGATTTGAGCAAGTTAGTTCAGCTCACCCAACTCCTTAAAAAGCTCAACAATAATCTACAAAATAACCAGGACACCCTGCTGCCACTTAATAAATTCCAAAATGCCCTTGTGATAACCGGATTTCCTACAAATTCTACTCATGACTAGACCTGTATTTCTCCCAGTTAGTGAGTGATCCAGGGTAATCTCAAAATTAACCTGTACCCAGATCCACCAATACTGTGGTCTTTCCCTCAAGTCCCCAGGGTACCCAGGTTGTAGGCAGACAGTGCCCAGCTGAGAAGTTCATTCAGATGAAAGTTACATCCCACACACACGGAAACAGCAGATCTGCCTGCAGCCTTTTAGGTAGCAACTTAGTTGTTACAGCACTTTAACAGGAAATGGGAGAACTAACCTGCAAGTAGAGGCTCAAATCCACATCTGATCCTTGCAGCAATTTATTAAAGGACAGTTATTTTATTCTATAGAGAGAATTTGGAAAAGGATAGATAGGCCAGGTAGACTCTGCATTTATTCTCTTGAAGTTGTGCCACTATCAGACACAAAAGTTAGTTTCATGGAGCCAGAGAGAAGGTAAACAATATAAACTTTGCATGGGGAAAACAGAAGAAAGCTTCTGATGGGCAAGAAAAAGGTGTAGGATTATGTGAATTATTAAAATGCTCAGCTAGGATGGATACTGATCACTGGTTTGCTGTGGTTTGCTGGTTTTCTGTGTAGCAGAAGTGCCAGTTTACATTCTGTACTGGAAAAGAAGAAACCAAACTTGACATAAATCCCACTGGCATAAGTGCTAAGAATTTAAAGGTTGAATGCCACTTCATTTTTTTGACTACATTATGGAAAAGGATTGATCTGACTTAGGTGTCTGACTGTAGAAAATAGTCATTGCAAAGGAGCCCAGTTGAAATATCTCAAAACTACACGTCTCACAAATTTATCTACAGAGACTGATTTACCTGGAGTTGTAACACAAGTTTTGAATCTTGATATACAGACAATAAACTGTCACAGGGTTAATCTGCAACAATGTTTTGAGTATAAAGAATTAGACAGAAGAGGTAACTAGAAGTGGTAGGAAACAATTTATAGAATCATCCTTTGATTGCAACTATGTGACTATTTGTTTCAGGCTGCATCAAATTGGTTTGCTCTGCTGAGAGTAATTTAAATGCAGGGTTCAGATTAGGGATAGCAGGCCAGCTCGTTATTTTCTTTCCGCATACTTTACAGGTGCTGTGCAGGTAGTAATTCGGCATGAGCCAGGACATATTGTTTCTCAGAGACAGAAAGGTATGAATTATCACCAATATACACACCTATTTGAGAAGCAGGGACTTCCATTCAATTCAGTTTGGACAATGCTTTCAGGCATAGGGTGTGATTCTTGGGGTGTCCTGTGCAGGGCCAAGGGTCCCTTCCACCTCAGTACATTCTATGATATATTGTGATCCCTACCTCCCAGATTTGCTGGGCAACATACAAAGTCTCTGTCCTACAAACTACTAATTCCCTGTTTGTGCTAATCTGCTCGTACTCACTCCAAAACCTCTTAGCAGCATCCCCAGCCAGGCAGCCCATTTTATCTGGGGCAGAACAGCCGCAGTGGTGCTGCGCACCCGTGCCGAGCGCTGCCTCGCAGGACAGGCCTGGTGCCACCGCGTCAGCCCTGGCGCGCAGCCCAGCAGAGCTGCATGTGCTATACGCCAGGGCATTAGCGAGCCTCGGGGCCTTACCTCACCACCCTCACAGACAGCTCCTAAGCCTCCTAAGCAGGGCTTAGACAGGAGTTTAGACAGAGATCAGCGGTATTTAGTGCCTCAAAACCGCTACACAGCTGCCACTTCGCACCGAAGACACTTTTGTTTCCCGATGTTAAACATCTCCAGGCACCCAGAACTCGATCTGGGCAGGAATGGGCAAGCACGTCCCCGCGAAAGCCTTGACCTGACCCACGGGGGCCGCCGCAGGAAGCACAGCTGAGCAACCGGGCCGGCCCCTCAGACGCGGCCGTGGCGCGGCTCTGCAGCCGCTCCTGCGCCCTCTGCCCCAGCGCGGCTCGGCCGCGCGGCCCCGCCCCGCCCCGCGCCAGGTCACGCGCACTGTCCTCGCCAATAGGCAGCGGCGGCTGGAGCCGCGTGGGTCTCGCGGGAGCGCAGGGCGGTATTTAAGGGCCGGTGAGGGGCTGTTCTGCCTTTCTGTCTGCTGGCTGTGGGCGCGGTAAGCTGACTGCGGCCGCTCTCACGGGAAAGCGCCCGCGCTCCGCACGGACGGGCTCTGGGCCTGAGGGGTGGAACCCATGCGGCTTTCCCTTCACATCTTGCCCTCTCGGAGCTTGGCGGTGCTCCGGGGAGTCAACACAGGGGGATAGAGCAGCTTTCCCTCACTAAAACCCAGTGCGGAGCCCTTCCCTCCGCCCTGCATCCTGTCGTGAGGCACAAATGGTCCGTCCCTCCATTCCCCCCTCGCGGTCCCCTTGCTGCCCGGCTGATGCCTTTCCCCCTCCGCAGTGTGTCCCGAGGAACCGGCGAGCCCTTCAAATGCTCCCGATGGGCAGGAGGCCAAGCGCGGCAGGCCTGGCTGGGGGGCAGCGCTGGCGATCTGCGCTCACGCCTTTGGACGCCTGTGGCTGAGAGACACACCGAGCTCAGCGCTCCTCTTGCAGCCTGGGGCTGGTAAGAAAAGGCTTCGGAAGTGGAGGTCTTTGAATCCTGAGACTTTTTAAAGACAAACAGATATATGGGGTGCTGCCCTGTGTCTCTGAGCCAGAACAGCTGTCTACATTTGCGCTCTTCTGTTCTTTGAATCGCAGCTATTGAGCTGCACGGACCTTAAATCTGGATCACTGCATTAATTTAGTTTTTTTACACACAAGAAAATTCAATCACATCAAGAAAATTGCAGTTATAACCTGTGATGTTTAGACTGTAGGCACTTAAATGGGTTTAATAATTGTTCAAACAAAGGAAAAAAACCTCTCGGGCTTTCCCTGCAGTTTTCTAGTCCAGCTGCAACAGTGTCCTTTGATGTCTCTTGGTTGAGTTCTGTATAATTTGTATCAAGGTGTGTGTATCTATCTGTGAGTAGACACAAGGTAGCAATGAATTACCGGGCAAAGATTCAGTCACCTCTACAGATTTATATTTTACCTCTGTAGTGTCAGCACTGAAAGGAATTTAGGCTTAATAAACTTTCCATTGTTTATGATTAAAAGTATATTTTTTAAAATGTTAAAAATATGTTCTATGTAGTTTAACTGAGCTAATGAACATGCCTTATCCACAGATTAAACCAGTAATTACCATTTGCTTTAGGTTTTGATTTGAAAATGAACTTGTAAAGGACTTCTGCAACCCATGGAAAATTAATTTTTAAATGTTTAAAAACATGGTAGCAACTCTGTAGAATAAACTTTAGTTTAGAATTTTAACTTTAGTTTAACAGTATTATAATTTTACCATTTTTTTGTGCTATTTAGAGGCCTCACATAGCAACCTCATGCTTGAAGTGTTTTAGACATGGGTAATCATACCTAAATGTGAAGCAATGCTTAGGACTTCTTAGGCACAAATAATGCCTTCTACTGGAAGGTAAGTGCTGTCGTCTAATCACAATTGCCAATGGTTTTTAATGTTGCTCTTTAATAATTTACAAACTTCAAGCAAATTGTATTTCTTGAACAAATAGTAAGTTCAGATCATCTTAGCTGATAAGAAAACATTACAATATACTAAAATCTGCTCCCCTTTTATGCTTTGCCCTCTTAAGTCTGACAGTGTCTTAAGTGGCCAACACAGAGGGGTATAAAAGTTCTCTTGCAAACCCAGAGGTGAGGTTGAAACTCTTCTTTGGATCATGCTTAGGAGGAACACATTTGTACAACTGCTGAACTTCAGGAAGCTGCTAATCAGCTTTATTAATAGTTCGTAGAAAGATATTGAACTGTCCTCTTGTTGTGATATGTGAATATCACAGGTTTCTCAAATCTTTGTGCACCTATGTGATTGATGTCTTTAGTGAAGAGTTTCTTGTAAATTGTTTGGTCTCCAGGTATGTAATTGTGAATAGGATTATCAGATAATAGTGGCTGCATTGTCTTCTATTCCTGAAGGAGTTTAATTCACTCCTTGCTGGAAAAGAAAGCAAAATAGCTTTGACTGGTGAAAAACTTGTGTGGTAACTGTTAGAACCTTATATAGATTTAGCCAAAAACAAATAGCAAAAAAAATCAGGGGAAAGCCAATGATAGTTACTGGGTCTGCTTATTCTAATATAGCTGGTCCTCTGGAATGGAATCCATACTAAAATACATACATACAAATGCCATCCTGTACAAACAAAGTAATTTCTTTTGAGAAATGGCTCTGGCCTAAGGTTAGTGTCATGTAGAAGGTTCATGTAGATCAGCCCTAGAGCAGTTACCTGTTTTGTGTGTGCATAATGCTGGCTGCAATTTAAATAATACTTCTTTTACAGGGATGAAGACAACCTGTGCCAGGAAGTGACATTAAACGTCAGTTTGATGTCCTGAGTGGATGATTTCTGACTTCATATGAGATGATTCTAGTTGTCGCCTCTTAAATATCATCTTGGAAGTAGAATTGAGATAAGCAGTGGCTTAAATGATATATCTTCAATGATCATGTTGAAATAGGCATCTCACCATTTGTTAAAACAGATTTCCTAACAAAAACTGCTGTAATTTGACTGTTTGTGGATTAATTGAAATAAATTATAAGTATTAATTAAAATAAGAGTGTGCTACCAAAAGTTTGTCTTTTGAAGGTTTCTTGTTAAGGTATTTTCTGCATGAAGATTTGGTTTCATGGATGTAAACACTTCTGTGCTGTCACACATTCTCTTGCCGTGTTCAGATTTGATTAACTTAATCTTAAATTTACAAATCCGTTGGAAAGGCCCTCTTAATCTTTTATTCTTGGTATCTTGAGTATTTTGAAGTATTTTGTAATGCCAAAGCACTGAGATCAATCAGCTAACTCCTAAGTTATTTCATTATGCTGTATGTATTTGCATGTTCTCTACAAAAGGATTGTCTCAAACTGTAAAGAACAAGTTACCAAGAATCCTGTTCCTTGTCTATTTTAAATTAACAAGGAAAATGTTGCAACATTCCATGTGAAGCCCTATCAGTGAGAAGGTCCTTAAAAAACAAGATCATTATTGTTGAGCAATTGAAAGCTTGTATATGCTTTTCAGTAGCTTTTGTCTGAATACTGAAAATATTTCTGTTAATGGTAGGTCTTAAAGTAATTTTGTGCATCCTGTTACTGCCAGTGCTTCCCTAGAATGCACAAGCAAGGATATAAAATAGAAGTGGCTGTCAGGTGCTCACCACTGCCTAGTTAGGAGAATGAGTTGGTGTGGATTTAGGAACAAACTTAGATATTTAGACATATGTGCTCATATTGAACCCCTGTCTAGACAGATGTTTCACCTTTGCTTAAACATACACTAAAAGGGATGAGTAATTATCCACTTGTGGCCTTCTAGGCTCACCTAATTCTGCTTGTTTCAATAAGAGACAAAACTAAATTTGAAGGGTATACAGAAGTACTTTCTCTTCGCAATACTAAACTTGACAAGTGTCCATTTCCTCTTGCAAGAAATGATATAATTTCTTTGAAGTCTTGTCAGTTCTACAGACCTTTGTCTTCTGCAGCCATGCTTAAGCATTAGTTTTTAGTCTTATTGGGTCCTGTGTTATGGGGTTGTGGTTTTATGTCTGCCCTGTGCAAGATTTCCAATTTGCCTCTCTCAGGTTCAATGGTAATTGATGATATTCAGTATAGACGAGTTTCTGAGTGTTTACTCCTGTTTTCCTTAACCAGTATGCTTGTTTACATTTGATAGTTTGGCATGATGTTTTCAGTGAGCAGTTTACACTTCCAGAATTTCTGAAGGAATCAGAAGCTATCTTAGAATTAGGGTTGGAGTTTTCCTTTCCAGATTAATTTATCATGCAGTAAATGGTATTAAATTCCAAATGCTGCTCTGTCCACAAGGATCTTATCAGAATCAAGATCT
>VYZP01015165.1:0-31282 GCA_013400635.1 Hypocryptadius cinnamomeus | reverse complement strand
GCCCGCTCGGGGCCGGTGCCGGTCCCACAGCGCGTCCCGCCCGCGGATGCGGCCCTGACTGCCCCCGCCCCTCCGCGCATGCGCCGTGCGTGGACAAGATGGCGGCGCCCGTGGATCTGGAGCTGAAGAAGGTACGAGACCCCCGCCCGTGTGTTTCTCTTTCATGTGCGCTCCCTCCTTGTGTCCCGCCCTTCCACTGTGTGTCCTGCCCACTGTGTGTCCCCCTCCGTGTCCCTCTCTCTGTCTCGGCGTCGCCGGCCGGTCCCCCCAGCCGGGGGCCGGTTGTGCCCCCGCCGCTCCTCACCCCGGCGCTCTCCCCTGGCCAGGCCTTCACGGAGCTGCAGGCCAAGGTGATGGACACACAGCAGAAGGTGAAACTGGCCGACCTGCAGATCGAGCAGCTCACCAAGACCAAGAAGCACGCGCACCTCACCGACACGGAGGTGATGATGCTGGTGGACGAGACCCGCATGTACGAGGGCGTGGGGCGGATGTGAGTATCGGCCGTGGCGGGGGACACCCCGGCTGTGCGCCGGGAGAGGGGCCCCTCGGTTCAGGAAGGACAGTGAGAGTCTGGAGCATGTCCGGAGAAGGATAACGCAACTGGGGAAAGGTGTGGAGCACAAGGACTGGCTGAAGGAGCTGTGGCGGCTCAGCCTGGAGAAAAAGAGACTCGAGGGGAACCTTCTTGCTTTCTTCAACTTCCTGAATGGAGAGTGGAGTGTAGTGGTGGTCAGCTCTTCTCCCAGAGAGCAAGTGATGAGACGACATAGTCTTAAACTGCACCAGGGGAGGTTTAGGTAGGTCATTAGGAAGAATTCATTCACAGAAAGGGTGATTAAATATTGGAAGGGGCTGCCCAGGGAGGTGGTGAAGTCACCATCCCTGGAGGTGTTTAAGGAAAGACTGGACGTGGCACTTAATTCCATGATCTAGTTGACAAGGTGGTGTTGGGTCATAAGTTGCACTCAGTGACCTCAGAGATGTTTTACAACCTGATTGATTCTGTGATTCTGAGACCTTCAGCCTGAGGCTCTATGGAACCTTCAGGCTGCTGCCCTGGGCAGGAGGCTGTCCCCTTCACAAAGAGCATGTTAGCTTTCTGTCAGCACATTCACTTGTTTCCTTTTTCTCATTGTCTTTCAATTTTGATTTCAGCAATCTGCCTGTGAATGCAGCAAGGCTTACTCCTTTACCTCTTGGGGTTAGGTACTGGCTACCTTGATGAAGGGCTGTTACAAATTATATTTGCTTTGTGTGGTTTTGCTTGCTGGATCAGCTCCTGGCCTTAATGCTGTCCTCTGGCACCTCTGAGGAGTTTGTAATTTCAACTAGCAGAGCAGTACTCTAATGCCAAGTGGCATTTGTGGGAAGGCCCTTACAGATCTGCCCAGCATCAGTCATTTCCAGTGTAGTTTATGTCAAACTCCTTAAAAACCCCCTGTGCATAGCTCTTGTGCTCAGATGTTTTACAGAAATGTCCTTTGCAGTGTCATGCCAGGGAGTGGATCTAATGTCATTGTTTGGATTTTTTTCAAACCCTTGGAAGTGAATATAAAGCTTGTATGGGTAGTTCCAGTGCACTCTTAAAGATGTGCTTCTGTGTGTTGGATAGCTATCAAAAGAAAGATCTTAAACCAGCCTGAGGTGTTTGATTAATTTCTGTAATGCACTTTGGTGGGATTTCAGCAGCCTCTAATAGAAGACCCTATAAAGTGGTTTTTATACAGAGAGGTTTCACCATATAGAGTGGTTTCAAATCTGAAACATATGCTTGCTTGACAAACATCACATTAGATTTCTGCATTTCTGATTTGAGAAATAGGATTTTGTGTCATGTGAGTTGGGTAACAGTGATGACTGCCCAACTCGGGATGTGGTTTGTGAAACACTGGATCTGCTCGGACTGCTGCCAGAAGGGGAGATTGTATCAACCTCTTCCCCGCCCTGTTTACCCCACCTTCTTCATATCAAAGTGGCTGATCACAGGACTGAGCAGTGAGCCAGGTCAGACTTCAAGTGCCCTCATCTCTCAGCCCACACAATCTCCAGACCAAGTTGTAGGGAGGTGGCAGGACTGGGAAGCCAGGAATGGTGTGTGGTTTGCATTTTGCTGAGAGTTTTCAGGGGAGTTATACCCAGGCTAATGGAGCTGTTCAGAGTGGCAGGGTTCCCACTAAATAAACTTTTCCAAGTAGGTTAAATGTTAATGTTGGGTTTGGTGGGGGTGCTGATGACATCAAAAAGAGACTTGCAAGAGTCTGGTCTCTTGCAAGAGGTGACTGATTGACCTGGGCAGGCTGTAGATGTAGCAAACACTTGTGTTTGGAGTAGTCATGAGATGTCTCAGAAGGCCTTTTTTCTGTTTGGGTTCTTCACAGAGCAGACAGATGAAGAGTAAAAGATAATTCTGAAGTCAACATGTTTCTCTAAAGCTTTTTCAGAATTTGGAAGTCCAGAGTGCCTTTGGATGGGTGAAGTCCCTCAAGGTACTTTAAGAATGTTGGAGTGTTGGTCTTTATCTTTAAATGATCCTGCCTCTGAGTCAGGTGTGGGGAGCAGATGTTATTTCATCACCGTCTGAAGTGCATTGTCCTGCTTTCTGCTTCTGCCTCCTCCTTGGGAGTAGGACACCTTCTTGATGTGCTAAACCATTTACCCTTGCTGTGTGCAGGAGCCCCAGTCTTGTGGGGAGTTCTCTCTTCCCTACCTTTCCATGACCAGACCGGTGTGAGGCACGGCTGGCAGCTCCGGCTCCTCGGGGATGGCAGAGGAGCCAGCAGGAAAATATTTGCATTGTGATATTGTTTAAAAACTGAACTCTTCATGGGTTTTGTTGTATTAGTGGCTGTGCAAATACAGATTAAGGGAGTGCTATTCTTCTGAATACTATTCATTCATTCTTTTTTTTTCCTTTTTTTCCCCCTGCCTAAGCTTGACAGAGTGTTTCTGTGAGCTCTGCCTGGCCTGGCTGTGGGGCTGAAGCTGCCCTGCCAATTGGCAGTGATGCACTGGTGTGATTTGTGTCACTTCCTAGTGCAGAGAGCTTGCACCAAGTACGTGAGGAACTTCCTGGAGCCCACTCCAACCCTAGCAGAGAATTTATTGCTGAAATCTGGGCTTTTGGCAAAACAGGCTAAAGCAACCCTTGAGCAGGAGTTAAAATCCGAGGGCAGTTTGGCATCTTGTGTGCCACTGGAGACCAAAGGAGGTGGTCACTGTGGTTCTTCTGGACATAGGAGCCATGTTCTTTGGAGTGGACTAGCAGATATCCTGCATGGACATGAGTTTGGCCACCAAAGGCATATTTGTGATGTCTTAATTTCATTTGCATAGTCCAGCATGGAAATACTGGAGCTCTAAAGGGTTTCAGTTATCCAGGAAGGGTGGAGGTTTGAGTCACTGTTAACTCTGATTATCGTGGTTCTTCTGCTTGAATAACTAAATTCTTGAAGTAAGTTTTGTGCTTCTATTCCTGTGCTTAACTTTTTTTTTTAAATTTCAATTTTTTTTTCCTCAGATCCACGTAAGCTGCTACTTAGAATCTGGCCTCTGATAGAGTTTCTGTGTTTTTCCTCCAGCTTGGGTGGATGGGCTGTATGCAAAGGGCTAGCACATACCCTTCTGTAGGACAAGATGCTCCAGGTCTTCATGGAATTTGAAGGCTTGAGAAACTGTGGTGATGTGCTGCATCCTGGGAGGAAGCCTGCCTGCTTTGGTACTTCCTTGTGCATTACTTGGAAAGCAGTTGTGTGGTTTTTATTTTCTGAACTCCTATCGTGAGTCTCCTTCCTTCTCAGAAAGCTTTTCCTTCACTGCTGATGAATATGAAAGTTTCATTTGCTGTTCCTCAACTTGGGTTTGATTTTTTTTTGGGGGGGGAGGTACTGCAGTTTGTGTAACATGCCGAGGCCTTACCGGGCTCCACATGTGGGGCTCAATTTACTTTTGCTCAAGCTATTTTTGGTTTGACAGAAGAAATGTCAGTTCCACATAGTATGAGCTGATGAATTGCTGTGTACTGTACGTATCCATGAGGCTGGGATCTCATCTGGGTGGTGGCATCTTGCCAAATACATTTCAGTTCTGTTACTTCATACTCTCTTGAAGGGCCCGTTACGTAGCCTGAGACAGCTACCAATGTGCTGGACTTCTGCTTAAGCTATTTGTGGACTGATATCATCGTGTTGCTTTGAGAACTATGTTGAAAGTTTAAGCTTCAGAATTCTGTCTGAATATTTCAGACCTTTCCCTTTACATTCTTCTAGCCCATAACCTGGACAAGATCCTTATTTACAGAAGAAAAATGTCTGGCACTTGGTGTGGGGCACAGTGAGGAGAGTGCTGCCGTTCTTCATGCTGTGCCAAAATAGACAGTCAGTTTTGGTTTGATATTGCTTTATCATCAGTTTACTTGTACAGCTAATGGGAGAACACTTAAAAGAGAAAATATAAGTAAAAATCAAGCAAATACTGTAGCACAACTTTTGGCTCAAGATTTTCTGCAAGCATAATATATTATTGCAGCTGTCCCTATAAAATGACTTTGTACCATTACAGTATTTTATGGGACAGCTGTAATAACATGATTTTGAATTTTAAACTTTTTTTAAAGAGTAGTTTAGATTTTTGGTGGCTGAACCATATGCATGTGAAACCTGAGAGAGAAATAAATATTCTTGATGATTCCTTGGATTTAAATGCATTCTTGCTTTTACTGTGATTCATGGTTTTGTTTGAAAATGAGACAGGATCAGTCACTGTAAGCTCTTTCATGAACCCCCAAAGGCAGCAGTCCCTGCTGCACATCACTGGGTGAAGCTGCAGGAGCTGCATTTTCACTGTTTGTGTGTGTGAGGTGTTTGATTCTGCCAGCACAGAACACGGCAGCTGCCCTGTGCTTCCTGCTCACATGTCAAAAATCTCACAAAGAGCTGAAGGACACCCAAGGCTTAACCTTGATGGTTCAGTTACTAACTATAGGCTGGTGTGTGAAATCTGAGTGGCTTCTCCATGGGCTGGCTCTGTGGGGAAGGCTCGGAGCTGGGCGCCGGAGCCCGGCTGCCGAGGAGCTGACAGGTGCTGCCACCAGTCCCAGGGAGCAGCGTGTTGCTTTCTGGCCAATATGTGGTTTATAAACCTAAAGTTCCTCCATGTAGCTATTGGAAAAGGGAGGATTTATTTATTTTCCACAGTAAGTCTGGTGTGTAGAGAAGTTCAATCAGGCACTGAGCTGTGAAGAAAACAAAATTTGTGTCCAGCTGCTTGACCACTGCTGCTGCTGCACATTGAACAAGCTGTTGGGAGCTGGTACATGAGGAATCAAAGGCTATATGGGCATAAGCCAAAAGGTTTTCCATCACACAGTTGGTTTTTATTTCAGTTTTTTCCTGATTTTGAACTACTCACTTTTGTTGCAGCCTGAACAATGATCTTCACGGTGTTGTTAGGTATGAGAGGGTCTAAAAGTTTGCAAGATCTTTTTAGAGAGCTGTCTTAGAAAGCAAAAATGAGAACGATGCATGCAGGGATGATATGGTAGTTTTGTGTGCTGCTGCCTGTGACTTGGTCTGTGAAGTAAGGGGCAGGAGTTTGTCGTCCCCTTCCTGGTTAATTAGGAGGGTGAGAGGAGCAGAGCTGGTCCATGGACTTCGTGGTTACTGCTGGCAGTAGTGAGATACTGGGCATCTGGACTCCTGGGTTTGGTTCCAGCTCAGAAAGGGAGCTTGTTCTCTTGGGCACAGGCTCCTTTTCCAACTGACATCTCATTTCCAAACACATTCCTTCCCCACTGCCCTGCCCCCGCTTAGTTCTTGATCTTATTCCTGCTGCCCAGGGCTGCTCATTTGTAAACTCCTGGATATCTTGGTCCAGTTATAGCTCTTCTGCCCTGCTGCTCTACAGAATTTCTCCATGCAATACTGAAATGTCAGAGAAGAAAAGATTTCCATGGCTTGTGTGCAAGATGTCTATCTGCCCTGTTCCAGGAAGCAGCTGCATTTCTTTAAAGAATCAGCTTTAGGCAGAGAACTTAGACATGTCTGATAAGTCAGTGTTTGTGAAATACATAAGCAGCAGAAACAAGGGTCTTAAAATAAAAATAATAGCTAATTTAAAATACAAATAAGTCTTTTACTTATCCCTATTGGAAATAAATCTGTTGGTTATAGTCCCCCACCTACTGTGTGGGTGTTCTGATAGGAGATTAGCAATACAGCTTTTCCTCTTGCTTGTCTCCCTTGCCTGGTGACATTTAACTCTTTAGGAACATTTTTCTGTTGGGACTAGGACTATGACATACACACAAGTCTGTTCCATTCTTTTCTTTATCCCTAACTTTTTCTCCACCCCTTACCTAGACAACACAGAGGAAGGAGCTACCTGAGTAAACCTGAGATGAAATCTGAATTGAGAAGAATAAGGGTTAGAAGGGAGACTGAGTGCTCCTGCAGGCTGCCCTTGTTGCTAGAAGAGGGAGTTTGATGTGCTGTGAGCCAGAGTTAATGTGCTGTCATGGAAATGCCAGAGCCTTCAGGAAGCCTGCTCTCTCAGGGCAGCATTTGCAGGCTGGACTCCTGTGCATTGAGGGCTGTAGTAAGGCACCTTGGCTTTGTCCCTGCCTCTAGAGAGAGGGAAACTGAGCTCTCTTGCAAACACAGTCCATCTCTTGCTTCAGTGGCTCAGAGTTCTGTTTGGATATAGGCTAGACAAGTATTAAATGTTCTGAGGAGCTTACACTGCTCCTGCTTTTGTGACTTGCTCTGCCAAATGACTTTGCAAAACCATTATGGAACATGAGTGACTGATTTCTGAAGTTCTCCAAGCACTTAAAATGTCACTCTGGTATTCTGAAACAGCAAGGAACTTCCATTTTCTTTAATACTTAATGGATTTAAAGTACTGTATTTTGAAACTTGTTCCCCATTTCCTGAAGAAAATTTTGGAATCAAAGATGATCCCTGGAGAAATACTGGATTCTAGAGCATTCTTTCAGGACACAGGCTGATAGGTTTAGCACAGAGGATATGGCTTTCCAGCAGCAGAGGAGAATGGCCAGATCACTGGCCCAAAGGAAGGGTCCCTGCTGTGTTTCTGTCTTGCTTGGAGATGCCCTTCCAGGTGTGGAGTCAGTGGATATTCAGCCAGCAGGACAGGGTGTGACAAAGTACTGGGGGCCCACAGCTCTCAGATGGATGTGCCCAGTCAGTCTCTGAGCTGGGATGTGAATGTCAGCATAAGATACAAGTTTTAGGTGTAGCAGCCTTAAAACAAATGAGAAATCTATGTCTGAACATCCTGGCCTTGTCACCTCTTCAAAGCCTGAAAGAAGGAGAGGTTCATTCATGACCCCTGCATTAAAACACTGAATTAAAGATGAAGAAACCAATCCCATGGCATGAGACACAAGTCTCATGTTAAATACAAGTTTAAGTCAGACATGCAAGAACCAAAGTGCTGCATCAAATCTTAAACCAAAGGCAAGACAACTTCTGTCTTGAATTCTTACTTTGTTTTCTCGAAAACTATTTGCTGAATTAACGGAATGTTTTGGCCAATTTAGCAAAATAAAAAAAAAAGAAGTTTGTTCTTGCTGATTAGGACACAGCAGTGTGGTTGTTTTAGTGCAAGCTAATTTAACTCCAGAGTCCAGAAATATCTGTCTATTAGTGTTATGCTTGAATGCTTTTGGCTCAGTTATCTTTGTGTCCACTGCTGTGAAGTTTTCTGTAGTGCTTTGATGCTTTGTAGCAGGATTTGGGATGTGCAGAAATCAAGACTGTGCTATTTATCCACAAGTTGGGTCTTCCTCCTCACTTTGCATTTCAAAGGTTTCCTCCCAGGCAAGGCAGAAATCTTTTTCCTCTTTTTATATTTTCCCCTCTTGCAACTGTGGATGGATTTGCTTTTCAAAAAAGATGGATCCTGATTTTGCCAGTTTCCCTGTACAGGTTCTTAGGGAGGGTCTGCTGCTGAGAAGGGCATAAGTTTGTCTGTCAGTGTATAGCAGTACCTTCGTGTCACTTCATTTGCTACTGCAAAGTTCACCTTTTTGATCACAGAATATTTATCAATAAGAAAAAAATTAAAATAGAAATGTCTTTAGAATTATTTACCAGGGTGCTTACACCAGCGTTTGCTTGTTTATGTTTTCCTTGGTGCATATCCATTTGGTGTTGTGGTTTTAATTTTTTTTCTGTTAAGCATTCTTCCATAGGAATTCGTGGGGAATTCTTGAAAGTAGAGCAGATTTTAGAAATGGATCTTGACTTCTTATTATTGGAAACATTTTTCTGTTTTCTGCTTCTGGTACAACCCAGACTGCAAAAAATCTATTTGAGGTGCATGTGTGGTTGGCATGTTGTAGTCATCTGAGTTCCCTTGGCTTAAATAAGCCACAGCTCATCATTACTACATACTAACAAATTATATGAAAACAAAATTAGAAGACAAAACCACTAAATCAGGAATATAGTGAGGCAGATCCACTCAAGAGGATTTCAGTTGCATGAACTGCTGTTGTTCTTGCAGTGTTTTCCCACATGGATTTAATCTCAAATGTTATGAATTCCTGTATGATAGAGAGGAGGCATTTGCTTGTTTGTTTTTTTTTTTTTAAATTCCATTTATGTCAATTGAGCCTTCAAAAAGAATTTATGATGCTCATTAAAAGCAGACCACAGTACTATTTTCTTTTTTTGGGTCATGCTATATTTAATACACACTTAGAAGTATATTCCTGATGTCTTTTTTTAAAGAACCCAACATGAACAATGGTGTAAATCTACCATCTAGTTAAGTGTCTGGCAATGCAGAAACTGCTGTTTGCAAGCTGTGTTACTATCTTGGCTTGAGGTAATGTAATATGCTGGAGCTATTGAGAGATGCCCCCCAAAAAAGTGAAAGCTCAATGTAAACACGGCCTGAAGTGCAGCCCAAACCCCTCCATGGGGCTCCATCAGGCCAGCCCGTGCCGAGCTTTGAGGAAGCGAATTTGAGCGAGGTTTGAGGCGTGGAATTCTTTGTTCAAATCCTTTAGCTCCTTAGAGTAAATAGGTTTATGGCTTACAAACGTTCATCTGAGTAAAAGTTGCCCTTGTTGGGGCCTACATAAGACGCGGTTTGGCCGATGTCCAGCGCCGCTAATCCCGGTCTCTGTGTGCTCCGGTGTGTCAGGCTGGCTCTGCACAGGTTGTGCTGCCCACTGGGCATGTCTCCTGCCCAAACAGCTCCTGGTGCTCATCCACCTCTGCGAGGGCAGCAGTAAAATGTCATGTGAGCTATAAACTGCTGCTCCTTGGAATGTGTTCATGTATAATCCTCCCGACATAAGCTGCGGGATTTGTTTTGCTTTAAGGTATGTGGAGGGAATAGTTAGGGTCAGCTATATCGAGGTGACCCAGTGAGGCGACTGACCACTAAAATAAAAGCAAACATAGGAAAAGCTTCAACTCATCTGTTCAAACTCCATCTGTTCTGAACCAGCTCTAGTTAAGGCATATGATCTGTTGATGGGAAATTCAAAATCAGGCTGAAAAAATGTGAAACTCTTAGACATGAAGGGTGGCAGCACAAGCTATAATTAGTGATGATTTTTCTTCTTCTTTTTTTTTTAAATATTGCTTCCTTGTCTTGTTTGGAACTGGGTAATTCATCTACAGTGACTAAAACTGGAATTTGGAGGAGTATAAACTGTGCCTGGTATGAACTGCATAGAGAATCATTTGCAGAAGCACCAGCAAATCCTGGGAGAGTAGAAGAGGACTACTGGGTGCTGGCAGTTCTGCACAGCTGGTTTTGCTTCAATCAAGCTAGATTGCTTGGGATGAGCTCCTTGGAAGCCTTTCTTCCATTGGCTTTGAACAGTACTTAAAATGCAGTAATCCCCTGCTGAGTCTGCTCAAAGCTTGAGCAGCAGTGCAAGTTCAGAATTAAAAAGCGTCTTTAAATAGATAAATGCATCACTGGGCTTAGCCAAACTTTTCTCACAAAGTGGTCAAGGAGCAGGACATTCCATGTAAACACTGCTGTGATATACCACAACATGTTAGGTTGTTTAGAACTACAGTAAACATGTTAAAATAATGTTATGGCTTTGCACAAAGTTGTTTGTTTTCTTTTCAGTTTTTGTAGAGAGTTTCCCAAATGGAATGAGCACCATGTAGCTGAAGTTACAGTGGCTCTCTGTGTGAGCTAGGAGCCAGGTGAATGGACTTACAGATCTGCCATTCATCATTATTCTGGCAAAATAACACTGGACATATGTACCTGTAAAACTGTCTCTGTCTGGAATTAGGCAGAGAGCTGTGTACCCATCTTGGCAGGGGAAAAGCTGAGGCTTCCCCTGCTACCCTGATTCTTGCAGGGATTTACATGGAGCCAAGTGGGAAGATCTTCTTTGCAGACTGTTTGTGCAGGGCTCCTGTGGCCTGTTGTGGGGCTCCTTTCCTCCTAGTTTGAATACTTCAACACAAACAGCCTCTTGCACAGGCAAGACAGGCAGGAGAAACACTGGGACCATATTTCCTGACTCCAAGGGCAGAGGAGAGGCTGCTCGTGCCCAGCTGCCTGCCACTGAAAGCTCCAGCTGTAAAGGCTGAAGTTTGTTGCAGTTGCAAGTAATTGAAAGTGGGGATTCTTCATGGAAAACCTGAACTATGAGCATCACTGTGACTCCACCTTTAATAACTTTAATGGCTTGTATGTCATAATGAAGAGTGGCATGTGCTGAACAAACATCTCCATAACCTCATTCATTAAGAAGCGAATCTTTCAGAATCCAATATTATGTCTCAAAGTCAAGTAAACAGCACATTTTGGTGCAAACAGACTGAGTTATGGAATTACTTACACTGGACCATCATCACTTTGTGGGTGTGTATGTGTGACACAAAGGAGCAGACAGATGATGAAGTGGGCAGCACTGCTGACCTGACAAGAGTCTGAAGGCCATTTGGGCCAGAGCATCAGGGAGTGCAATATAAACACTGATCAAATGAAAATCATAATAGAAAATTAGAATTGTGAAGGGGTAAGAGATCCCTTCAGAAAGAAACTAGCAGTGAGCCTAAGAGTGTATATAAACCACTTTCTATGCCTTAGGGAAACAAAATTCCTGGTGTGGAGCTAGCAAGGGGAGGAAAATAGAAACAAGTGGAATATTTAGAGCGAGGTTTCTCTTTCAGTTCCCCTGTGCTCTATTTCTGTTCCCATATTGCACTTGAGAACCAGCAGTCACTGGGAGGCCAAGCATGTAGGTGCAGTCGATTGGCAGCCACTTGGCTCTGCTCCGTGGAGCTGTTCTTGTTGGCAGCCCAGGTTTGGCTGAACACTGCTGTCCTCAGGGACCCCCCTCCTCTGCAACTTTCATTTCTAATTTTCTTTGGTTTGTTTTGAGTTTTTGCCATAATCTATGGACATTGGAAAAATTATTAGCAAGTCCTGTTCTATTTTTACTAGCCATTCTCTTTTAAATGGGTGGCCAGGTGAGATGGGGTGAACTTGTCCATTCTGACCCAGATATTTTTTGTGATAATTTAGCAACAGTGAAAAAGTTCCTGTGTGAAGAGGTGATTGTTACTAAGCTTTGTAATTGTCACTGTGGTGCTGAACATGTTTCTGAATCACTGTTTCATGGTTGATAGTGTAGGTGTCATGTTTGACAGGTCTGTGAGTGTGTGCTGTGACGCTTCACTGAGAACAGGAGGATACAGCTGAACTCTCATATCTGGGAGAAGACTCAGTTTGCTGCCTGTCTTCTGTGGATTAGCAGTGCTTAAACTCCATCCCAGTCCAGCACACAAACTCTGGGGGCTTGGAGCCTCTCATGAACTCCAGCAGAGCTGTGAAAGCAGCTCTTGGATCAGTATTAGCTGTGTCACCTGCTGGGCTCTGCACCACTGAGCAGAAGGGGGCTCCTTGGCTTGGTGGCTCTCATATGGGGCCAGCTCTCAGCTGGTGGTGAACCTCCAGGCACAGAATTAACTTCATGTGTTTCAAAGGGTTGCTCACAAACTCACTCAGGGAAGAATTAAGTTGTCGGAATGTACCGTGCTTCTTTAATGAGCTTGAAAATCTGTACATAAAATAACTATATCTAACTGAAACCAGGCAGCAGAATGGCACTGCCCTGTTTCTCCAGCTTAGTGAGGAAAAAACCTAAAAATCATCAAGTTGATGTATTACTTAGAGTAATTGGAAGAATGAAATTTAGATTAAATTTAAATTCTGGTGTATTACAAGTTCCCTGCAGCACTTCTTACCTAATGAGCAGAACAAACTTCTGCTTTTTCCAAGTGCTGCCATAAACCACATTATTTCCTCAGGTAAAAACTTCGGCCAAGATCTCCAGAATGTGTGTATCCCAAACTAGACTCTAAAAAACTGATACATTTTTGAGTCCTGCTTGTGTTGGAAAGCAAAGCCACAGATTTGAACAGTTAACTGTGGATGTGGATTTACAGTTCAGCTTTCAAAGACCTGGCCTTGGCATCTTCCAAGGTGGCACCTGTGCTCTTGAGGCTGAGAGCTCCGTGGTCCTGTGGTAGGGAACTCAACCAGGTGGCTTTAAGCAGCACTGGTGAAGACCTGCAGGATGCTGCTGCCCAGGTCAGAGACATCTGACCTGCTTCTGAGCAAGTGTGTGAACAGACCCAGGTTCCAGCCCTCTGTTTTGTAGCAGGCAAAATCAGGGTGGTTGTGTTTGTGCCCAGCTGCCCGCATAGGTCTCGTCAGTGCTAATTTCAGCCATCCAATTTTAATTTGCTGTCGCATGTCTGCCAGAGCATTGCAGGAGGGTGGGAGGGAGGATATTTTCCCTGATGACTGCTGTTGACATTTGCAGAATAAAAGTGAAGTCAGGCAGTTGTTTGTTGGAGGTTTTGGTGCCTGTAGCAGTTCTGAGCCAGCCGGGATCGCCCAGTGCCTGTCACCCAGCAGGGACATTCCCAGCTGCAGCATGAGGAAAATTGCTCAAGCTGTGTTGCTGTTGAACTTTGTTTTTTAGACCAGGGACGTCAGGGAAACCAAAATGATCAATCTTCCTGTACAATTTGGGGAAGCAAATGAGAAGGGATTGTATTCTTCTTTGCTGCCCCCACAAAAAAAGGAAATAATTCAGGAAACGTTCACATACACAGGCAGGCTCAGGGAAGCAGTGACGTGGGAAGGGACTCATGGCTTTGTGTACAGAAGGCATCTTGCAGCTTTGGTTTTCACTAATGGCAGCTACTGCAGAAGCAAGGGAAAATTTGAGTTTACAGGGGATGTGCGTGAAGGTTGATGTTTTTTGTACCTCAGGTATTGTATGCCTGAGGTAAGAGCATCAGAATAATGTGTTTGCTGTGGTCTTGAAAAGTACCTCTTCTCTGGCTGGATCCAGGCTCTGTATCTAACAGCAATGAAAATAACTTCTTTCCTAGAAGGGTGGTCTTGAACTTGATTTTCACAAATTACCTGTGTTGTTATTTCAGCAGTCTGCTGTATGCCAGGACCCCAAACCATCACCACTGTGTGCAAGTGAATGGTGGGGACACCTCCCATTGGGAAGGGGGGAATGAGGGGACAAAGAGAGTCTGAGTGAGCTGTGTTGGTAAGAACAGGAGCAGACAGAGAGCAACGATGATGCCAGCAATGAGCATGAGCCAAGAATGGGGAAAAAATGAGAGAAATTTGAGAAAATTGCAACATAAAAGATGTAGCGGAAGTTCCTGTGGAGAAGAGGAGGTGAAGCAGAACAGGGAAAGAAGTGGGAGGAGGAGGAGGCGCTTCTGTGTTCAGTTAATAGCAACCCCAAAGAGAGTTTTAATTGGAAACCTATTATAATTATCCACGGTTTTCCTCCCATGCATTTCAGGAATGTGTGTGGCAGGTAGTTTTCCTTTTGGCTGGGTTACTGATGCAGAGGGCACTGGGTTTCCAGCCAAGTGGCAGATCCGTGTTTGTGTTTACCAGGCACTGAGCAAACACTTTAATAATGTCATTTGTCATGGGAGATGACTCTGCAAACTGATTTCAGGTTTTTCTGTAGCAGACGGGGAATGCATTCTGATTCTGCCCTGTCTAAAGCTGCTCATTTTAACTGTTGGAGCATGAGCTGCTGTCACCTGGCAGGAAGACATTGACCCTAGTTGGTACTAGAGGAGACCTTGACCTCGTTGGTATGACCCATGGAGGCTCCTTCTAAATCCCCTGGGGGACTTTCTAAGTAGGGAAGGGGGTGAATTTGCAGCTTGTACATTCTTTATGTCTGGAAGGATGAAAAACAACCATGAAGGGTTCCTAAAATTTGTTTGAACTTAGTTGTCCTTTACCTCTTTGTGGGATGCCAGTGCCACGTGCTGGAGAGCTGCTTTGGATGTTGGTGCTCCTTCAGAGGCTTCTCTGAGGCACCTTTCTGCTTGTTGGCAAGCAGGACTCAGATGTTATGGATGCATCTTTCAAATCCCTTTGGCAATTGAAAACAGAACAAGTGGAAACCAGTGGCCACAACTTCAGTTAAAAGCAGCCACTTCCCACCTCACAGAAAAACCCTTTGGCCGGTGAAAGTGTAGAAATTTGGAGATCAGTGAGGGGTTGGGTTAAAGCCAAGGCTTGAGAAGTGGAGTCTGCTGGAAGCACTGTCTCTGTTTTGTCAAATCACAGAAGGGTGGGTTGGAAAGGTTCTTCACAGACCATCCAGCCCCACCCCCTGCCATGGGACACCTTCCACTGTCCCAGGCTGCTCCAAGCCCTGTCCACCTGACCTTGGACACTTCCAGGGATGGGGCAGCCACAGCTTCTCTGGGCAGCCTGTGCCAGCACCTCACCATCCTCAGTCTAAAACATTTCTCCTCAATGTCCAATCTAACCTGGCCTGTTGCAGTTTAAAGCCATTGCCCCTTGCCTGGCATGACAGACCCTGGTAAAAAGCCTCTCTCTGTCTTTCATGTCAGCCCCTTTTATACATTGAAAAGCTGCAGTAAGGTCTCCCTGGAGCCTGCTCCTCTCCAGGTTGTACAACCCCAGCTCTGTCAGCCTTTCCCTGTGGAAAGCTTTGGTTTTATTGTGTGGGTTTGTTTACCTGGTGAGCACTAAACCTTAATAAACAGCTCTTACCTGTCAAGAGTCTTCCTTGACTCTGTGCCATCAACTGATTTAAATCCCTTTGAAGGGAAGGTGCTGACAGACTCCCCTTGCTGGCTGTATGCCAGAACTCCTTCCAGATCATTCAAGGACACTGAATGATAGAGGGAGATCTCTGTGTGTCCATGTTCATCCTCCCAGAGCACAGGTGAGGCTGGTGAGCCTTTGGAGCCAGCCTGGGGGGCTCTGGAAGCTGTCAGAGCAATTTCTCCTCTCTCTGTCCAGGACATGGGAGGGACGATGAACACTTAGCAAGGGTGGCTGTAGCTTGACTTGGTGCACAACTGGTGAACACTGATGTAAAAAGCACCCAACTTTTTCTGTCTCTTCTTTTTCGCTTGTAGGTTTATTCTTCAGCCTAAAGGAGTGATTCACAATCAGCTCTTAGAAAAACAGAGAATAGCTGAAGAGAAAATTAAGGAGTTAGAGGTAAGTTTTTGGCAAGAGATGATGAAAGTAAAACATCAAAGGTCTACAAGATGCTCTTTGCTACATCTCTTGTTTTTATCTGGTACTTTTCATGCTGAAGGATGGTAACAGAGAGCTCTTACAAGTAACCTACGAGTAACTCAAGGCACTTGGTTCCTTTCCTAGATCTACAAACCGGTAGGGATTGATGTTCGCTCTGTGCCCTGGTATGAAAACTGGGAGCGAGGCATTCAAGTGAGATTAGTAAGTGCAAGGTCTAAAACAAGCAAAAAGATGTTTGTGTGGTTATTTGCAGCAGATAAGTGATGTAAAATTTCGCCAGTGCTGTGGGTATTTAAAGGTTACACTGGCTCAGAACAATTGCACAAATTCATGGAAGAGAAATCCATTGAGAATTACCAAATATGTAGAAATGGCATCCTGCTCAGGAAGTCCCTGAACTAAAAATGTCTGGAGGGTGGGAAAGTATGAGGAGGAAGTACCGTATAGCCTGCCCTGTCCTTACTCTCTGGCCTTAAGCATCTGCTTGGGGCTGCTGTTGAAGAGCAGATCTGTGGGGAGATGGGACTTTGTTTTTGCAGCATGGTCAGAGCACTTCTGTGTTCTTGTGTTTATCTGGTTGGAGTATTCAAGGCATAGAAGGATATCTAGGAAATAAAAAGCAGTGTCTGCGCAAGTTCCAGTGTTCAAACAGGATATCTAGTGGATCTTGACTATCTTCTTGTGGCTGCGTCTGCAGCTTACAGCTCTTCTGAGAAGAAGTGCAAAATGTACTTTTCCAAGGCTGTTAGTGTGTGGTTTTTTATAATTCTCCTCAAATATCATTAATACAAACCCCTGTTTCTTGGTCTTTGGGGAATGACAGAGAAAGAAAAGACCAAGTTTGTGCCAAGCTGCTTTTCCCATCTGTTATTGTTTTGGAGAAAGTGGAGACCAAGTAAGTAGGGACAAGCAGGAATAGGAAGTCTGTGTTCAAACCCACTCAGACCTGTGCAGTTCCATCTCTGTTGTCTCTTACTTACACTAAAGCAGAAGTTGAGTCTATTTTTTAAATCCCTTCTTAAAACTCAGCCTGCCTGAGGAGCTGTGGAGTAAGCCTATCCCCAGATGTTGTGTTGCTTGGAGTGCTGCCTGTGCCAGACTCTAAGGGGGTTTGTGTTTCTGCCCACAAGAACTCCTTCTGCACAGGTCAAATAAGTGCTCTGTGGACAGGCTGTGTGTCTAAGGGGGTGTGCAGGCAGGGCATAGTAATTTGTGTGGTTATGTGGTAAAAGCAGTTGTATCCTTGCTCCTTTGGAGCCATCCCAGATGCCAGTGGCTTTGTGCAAAGACAGGCCTGCAACTGGGGCTGGAGGACTTCATGGGAGCACCTCTGGCTTTGGGAGCAGGTGGAATGTGGCTGGCAGCACCTCTGGGTTTGGGAGCAGGTGGAATGTGGCTGGCAGCACTTCTGGGTTTGGGAGCAGGTGGAATGTGGCTGGCAGCACCTCTGGCTTTGGGAGCAGGTGGAATGTGGCTGGCAGCCTGTTTGTAAACTGCCCCTGGGGTCTGTTGCTGCCAGCTGCAGTGGGCTGTGGTCAGCTGCTTGGCTACTGTGCCCTTCAGCTGTGCCATCTGGGTTTCTTCCTGTTCCTGGTGGGCAATTATCTTACCTCCTGAACTTCCCAATCACTGAGTTCAGCAGAATGGGTGGAATTTCCCACAAATTATAACCTTGCTGTTCTTACACAAAGCTTCAGAACTGGCTGCTTCACAAATGTGTTTTTCTGCTTTGTTGCTGAATCTCTAGTTATGGTCATTGAGTTGAAGTTTCCAGCAATAGTCTCAAAACCAAGACTGTCTCAAAAGGTGGTTGGAGTGGAAAGGTGGTTGCCACGTGGGCTGGTTTTTCTTTTTAATCATGAGTAGTAGGGCTCAGAATGCCAACACTTTCAGAAGTTTGTGTTCAATAAACATTCAAGTCCATCTTTTAACTGATCTCCTTCCAACTGGCTGTGGCAGTTTTGTGAAGAGGGTTTTCCTTAGGCCTGGGATTCCCCATGGAAGAGGACAAGCACTTAGGCTGACAACTGCTGCAAACTGAGATTTCAGGGGAAATACCTGGGTCCGACTCAGAGAGCAGTTATCACGGGAGTAGGGGATTTTGCTGTCCTGAAAACAAGTTGTGACCGAAGCAGGAAAGAATGTGAAACTTTGTGACCTTGTGCTTCCACCACATCGTTGTAAAATAAATAACAAACCAAGAAAGGTTAAACATCTCTCCATTCATTATTAAAACTGGATGGGTTTTAAACCTTAGGTTTATATTTTACATTGTTAACTACCTTATGACTTACTCACATTTCTCACTTGGCACAGCTGAATCAGGCTGCTCAGAGTAATCCCCCAGTACCCTATGGTGTGGCTGATCTCCTTACTCACATAGCTGAGCTTGAGGCAATTGTGCTTTGCTATGATGACATTATTGTGAAATGTGTATTTTTTGATACATTCCTGAATCTGAGAAATGCTCTCCCCTCTACCTTGGTACTGTTTGCAGAGGAGTTTGCAGAGGAGGGCTGGGTTCACTGCTGAGCTCTTCTGGAAATCCATCCAGCTGCATAGCAAGGAGATCTCCAGCTGCCTGTTCCTGAAAATGTGTCTTTAATTTGCTTCAGAGGTGTGAGCTGGTTTTGCTGACATTCACAGCTGCCAGTGAACTTTGAAAACTGTGAGGAGTTTTGTCTCTCTTCTCCCTGTGACACTCTCCACTGCAGTACATGGTTGCAGTCATTCCCTTTTCCTCACTTCTCTCTCATGGATTTGTCCACTGTTGAAGCAGTGCATTGTATTTTTCAAGGCAGCATCACAAAATTGATGGGATGCTGCTGGTTTGGGCTTCCTTGCAGCAAGGACAGCCAGACCTTTCCTTGTGAAGGGCTGGGAAAATAAGGCTTGGCTGGGACACACATTATGCTTGGTGAGAGGAGCTGTGTTCTGAAAGCACCAAGGGGTCTGGGTGTGGATGATGCAGTTAGTTATTCTGCAGAAGTTGTCTGAAGAAAACCAAAGGTAGCTTCACCCTGATTGTTAAAGCTGTGTATGTTGTGAATATATCTAAGTATATATGTGTATATATATCTATATCTATATCTATATATATATTTATGTAAATATATATAAAATCATGGAATGGTTTTGGTTGGAAAGGTTTGGATGACTTTAAAGATCTCTGTCATGAGCAGGGACAGGGTCACCTTCCACTAGACCAGGTCTCTCCAGGTATGGGGTAGCCACAGCTTTTCTGGGCTACCTGTGCCAGGGCTTCACCATCCTCAATTAGTAAAGAATTTATTTCTAATTTCCCCTCTGAATTTCCTCTCTTTCAGTTTGAACCCATTGTTCCTTGTCCTGTCACTCCAGTTCCTGATGGAGAGTATCTCTCTGGCTTCCCTGTAGGCCCCTTCAGGTCCTGGAAGGTGCTATGATGTTTCCTTGTCTCCAGGCTGAACAGCCCAAATGTTCTCAGCCTGCCAACTCCATATGCACCTGTGTGGCTTTCTGAACTTCACAACTTGTATCTAATCCTTTGGAATCCAAACACACTGCCCAGGCTTGCTGGCACAGGAGCTGTGCCTGCTGGCAGGCTGTGCCAAGGGGCTTACCCAAACCTCCAGAGATTGGTGCCATCAGCTCCCTCACACACCGGCGTGGGACACGTCCTGCTTAGCAGGATTGGATTTTTCCAGTCCTGATACTATCAAATTCTTGTTGTGTTTCACGGTACAAGGGGTATGTGTTAAATCTATTTTGAAAGCATTCTAAAGGGATGAGCACAGACTCTTTTTAGCTCAGCAATGTTTGTGCAGTATTAGGAGAAAAACCAAGTAATGTTTTTCTTCCCTTGTTTTTAAGGAAACATGATATGTGAGGGGTGGAACAATGCTTTGTTTCAGGAAATGTTATCCGTTTCCATTGTAGGGCTAGATGGATTCTGTTTTTAAATGTGGCATTTTAAAAAGAACAAACTCTATGATGTTATAAAGACATGGAAAATTGATTCTTCATTAGNGTGTTGCCTGAGCACAGTCCTGCTCGTGCTGCGGCTTCCATTTCTCTAATCTTCTTTTTCTGGGAGTTTAAAATGGCTTTGCTGCAGCCCTGAGGCGGAGTGGCGGTGCCCCCCCTGCGATGAGTCGATGAGTCGGCTCTGACAGTTGCCACAGCAGTGTTTTCTTCCCCTGTGGGAACAAACATTTTGGCAGGTGAGGTGTGGCTGGGGAGAAGCACTGGAGCCTGGGGCAGGTATGGCTGGGATGGACCTGCTCGGTGTGGTCCCAGCCTCCAACCCTCCTTCATTTTTCACTGAAACCCTCAGCATGGAGGCCAATTCTGTGGGTGGCTTTAACGATGTGAAAACAGGTCTCTTGAGATTTGTGGTGCTCTTTGCAGGCCACAAAGCGCTCATCAGAAGGTAGCAATTGTTAGGCTGTTCCCAAGTTAGACCAATTTCTTCCAGGGATTTGTAGTGCAGAAGCTCTCATTGTATGGATTTGCTTGGGGTAGGCCAGTGCCCAGGAATGTGTGGTGGGCTTTTTAACTAAACAGGGGGAAATAAGGAATGTTCCTGTTTGCTTTGGAGAGGGGAAGCCTCAAGAATAACTCTCTGTGCATGAGCCTGGAGCAGATTCTACTTTGGATGAGGGAGCAGATTCTACTTTGGATGAGGGTGCTGTTCCCTCATTCCATTGCTGGCATGTGCGCACGTAGCGGGAGCAGGATTTTAAACACGTTGTCACTGAAGTTGCCCCTTGTTTCCCCATGTGTGCACAGGCAAGGCCAGTCCCTCTGCTTGCTATAGAGGGAGGCAGGACACCAAAGGTGGGGACAGGTGGAGTATGGAAGTGAGTTTACTGTGTAGGATTAATATTTGGGCTTGTGTGGGCATTTTAGGAGGAAGCTATGGGATCTCTAGAGATGATGGATGTTAGGGTGGAGATGAGCTGCAGAGCCCGTCCGTGGGGACCAGGCCAGGCCAAACCCAGCATCTTGCAGGGCTTTGGGTGTCAGGCAGCTGCGGGTGTCTGGGCAGGTCCTTCTGGACACAGACATTTGGACTTGGTGATGTTCCTGGGAAATGTGTTTCATCTTGACTCTCTTGGCTGGTGTTATCCCATGTCTGAGGCTGTGCCCTCACTGAGGGTTGCTCCTGTGTTTCAGGCTGCAAAGCTGCAGGCTTAGCTTGCTTTTTGAGGACATGGGTGGTCCAGCTGCCTGCCTGTCAGCTGTGGAGCATCCACAGGCACTCCCGTGGGAGAGCAGAGCACAGCCTGCATGGGCAGAGCTGTTGCCAGTGGTCTGTCCTCCATGAGAGCCTTGATTTGAAGAAGGGAGTAGCCAAAGCTCATTTTTTTCCCTGTAGATCTGGCTGTCTTACAGAGAGAAGAATCAGTGTTCTCATTCCTGATTTTTGAAATGGAAGATACTCTGAGCAATGAGAAAAATAGGCTTCAAAATGACAAAACACTGAGGAAGTTGAGAATGTAATGGACACAGAGCTAATGCTACCAGCACAAAATCCTGCTTTGTGGAGAGGCCCTCTGACATTGGACCGGGGCCACACAATTTAAGGTAAATACTGGAGGAATTGGGGCATAGCTAATGCTGCTCTAATTCTTTCTGTTCCTTAAACTGACTCTGGTGATGGTTACATGAAGAACAGGCCTTCACAGCTGTGAGGAATCATTCACTTCACTTGCTTTTTAATGTTAAAGCCTCAAGGTCTGTCTTGTTTGTCAAAAATGAGGGTGGCAAAAGAATTGTATTCTTACAGGTGAACTTCGTGGGTGTTTCTCTGTTGTGTGACTGTCACCTTTCATTGCAGACAGATGGAAATCAGCTGTGTGCAGCCAGCACCTGGCAGATTTTAAAGGCAGCAAGTGCTCCTCAGTATCTGCAGGGAAGGAGGTGGATCTGTTTAAAAGCTGGCTCTTAGTCCTGTGTTAAATTTGTTAGATAAAGATCAAATAACAGTATGTTCTGCTTTGAAAATTGTGTAAGAAGCTTGTCATGTGTTAAATAGTGCACAAGTCATTGGTTGCAAAACATGATGTTGGAATCTTAGAAGCGCAGGGAGAAGAAATTCTCACATTTCAAAGGGGAAAGGGGATTCCCAGCTCTCTGGAGGGGTCATCTGCCACCTTAGGCTTGGGATGGCTTATAAAAACTAATGTCTCACTACATTTTTGTGAAGAATGGTTGTGGGTAATGCTGATTTGAGTGCAATGACGTGTATTTATATCATCACATGTGTGTGGGTATGCAGTGGCCAGGCTGGATCTCTCATTTGGAGCAATCATTCACTGCAACAAGTTTTCAAACTCCCAGATTTTTGCAAGCTGTTGTTTAATTAGTAATTCTTTGTTAGTCTTCCCTGTACTGCAGACTGCAAAGTAAGCACACAAACCAGCTGAGAGGGCAAAGGCTTTATGAAGGAAGGACTGGAATTTCATGACTTTGCTTTCACTCTTCCTACTTTTATTTTGGGTGGATAATTGTAGATTTTAAAAGCAAGAGGATAATTAATGTGGGGGTTTTTTGCTTCCTTTTAAGTCCTTTAGAGGCTAGTTATAGACATGCTTTCAAAATAAAGACATCTCAGAACTTGTTTTATGTTTTTTTTTGGGGGGGGATTACTCTTGATTAAAAAAACCTCAACAACCTAACAGAAAACTTTTCAAGCAACTCCTGCCAGTCCACTCACATTCTTTTGTAATTCAGAGGAAAGTGAAACACATTATGCATTAATAAAAACCCATTTCTGCTGCTGTGTCTAAATGGTTTTGTCCATCCAGGAACCTACATTTAGTCATCTGAGCCTGAAAACATGGCTTGTTTCCTCTGATTAGCATTAAGCTGCCTTTATGGTTACACTGAAATCATTTTAACACCAAGTTGGTTGAAAAGTCTTTCATTTTAGAGCAGGGTCTGATTCATTGTCAAAGCTCTCCTTTGTGCTTATGGCTGCAGAAGTATCCAAAGCAACGAGCTGAGCTGGATGTGGGTCTCTCTCCAAATTCCTCCTTGCATGAGTAATAATTAGTCACAGACCCAGCACTGCTGTCCTTGCCTTAGTCACCAGGCCCCTGCAGTGGCTCCTGGCTGCCTTTGTGCCAAGCAGCTCTGGGGAGGGGGATTATCTGTGCCCGATAAACCTCCATCCTGCTTCCATCTCCTCCTCCATCTCGCCCGGGGAGAACAGGAAACGATTATTTGGAAAGCGTGCTGCTGCCTGTTGGAGCCCTGACCCAGCCCTGAGTCAGCTGTACAAAGCCACACCTTGCTCCCAGGTATGCAGGGTAGCCCTCACCGTCATGCTTCCTGCTGTCCCCACTCTGGGTCACCCCCTGCTCTGTCCCTAATGCCTGGGTGGTGGGCATGTGGCTGCTCTGAGCTCAGGGCTGTCTGAACTGGGCAGCGGGGGATGCTGCCTAGTGGGGAGTTGACACCATCTTTTTGATTTGTCTTTGAAATGTATGGAAATGATTTTTCTTTTAAAGTGGCCTTGCTTGGCCAGGACTGTAAGAGCTGAAAGGTGTGGTATGGTTTTGCAAAAGTCCTACTGCCAGGAGGGATCCTGATGAGCCACACCAGCTCTGCAGGACCACAGAAACTGAGGCACTGGGATGGGGAACTTACCACGTTTTGCAAGAGGCAGTTTGGTGAGGGATGCTTCCGTCGAAACAGAATGTGGGGGTTTTCAGGATCTGTGTGAGTTTTCCCTCCCCGAGTTCTCTGTTTGACCTGACTCTGCTGTCATAACCTGGTTAGGACGCAGTATCTGACCTGGAGCAGTGTACTCCTGGAAACTGCTCTGAATGGGGAATTGTGCCAAGAAGGGATGTCCCTAAAGGAATCCTTTGATAATACATTTCTGCTGCCACCTACTGAAAGGTTCTCATCGACTTGCTTTTGTAGTAGTTCACATCAGGCTAGGGTGCAGGAGTTCACTGGAATAATCCATCATTTCCCACGCACCAAGAGCAGCTGTCTCCGTCTCTGCTGGAAGTGCTGTCCTGTGGCTCAGACAGTGGGTCCATGTGAAGTGCTGCTGCCACGAGGCTGGGGTTGGGCAGAAAGGCTGGCAGGCAGCCTGGTTTTCTGCCCATTCTTCTCTTGAAGGCACCAAGAATAATGGAAATTAAGGGGGTTTTTCCAGCTTAGCTTTTTCAGAGTATGTTCCTCGAGGTGCTTCAGTGATGATGGGGAAAGCCCAGCTGGTTGTGCTGTGGTAGGATCAGTACACAATGATGGTGGATTTGCACCAGCAGTTCTTTAGGCAGGTGCTTGTAAGGATTCTCTTGAGTTGGCAAATGTAGTTGTATGCTTGATGTTTTCTCTTCTATACTCTAACCCAGATAGTTCTGTGGGTCCCCGTTACCTTGTGGAAGGAGGAGATGAGGAAAAACGCCAGGGTCTGAATCATCACTTCTCCTCTTAGGTATATGGCATCACACTTCTGTCAGCAGCTGTCGTCAGAAACCAGCTGGGCTCCCTTCCTATTCCAGGCCATTCATTCTTGAGCAAACTCTGGGCAACTTCCTGAGGCAATAACTGCTTGGAAAGTCTTGAAGTGTATCTAAATATTTGGTGGTTGCTGTAGAGTAGTAATTCCCAGTGTGTACATGTGCCACAGTGTTGAACTGGGTGAGGACCAGTGCTGGGTGGACCCATCAGGGCGTAGGGCTGCCTGCAGACCTACCCCACCCCCTTGCTGGTGTCCACTATTTCAGCTTCTCCTGGGGCAGGAGCAGCTGGGTGCTGTTCAGGGGTTCCAAGTGAAATCCTGTTAAACAGAGCACGTCTTCAGCACATCATCTTCCATGAGCTTAGTCTGACCAAAATGTTTGTCTTCCCCGGGGTGTGCGTGCCAGGGCTTGGAGTGCTGCTCTCCACAGGGAGTTAGGCACTGCCAACCCCTGAACAGCAATGGTGGCCCCAAGAGTGAGGGCAGCTCGGGCTGCTGCTGCCTGGCCCCCGGTACACGGGCGGCACAGTTTGCCATCCTCCCAGAGAAGATCCTTCTCCAGTCAACCATGTGCTCCCAACTCTAGCTCAGGATCTGCTGATCACTTTCCCACAGAGCCCTCAGGCAATGCCAAAAATGGTTTGAGTTAACTTTGGGGGATACAGAAGTTCTTGGCTAGCCAGAGGTTTGTTGAGGTGTCAGCAGATGAGTTGTCTCAGGGCTTCTCTTTGAGGCACTGCATCACGCCTGAAGACTGCAGCGTTCCCCAACGGAAGCCTTCTGAGTGTGAGTGGGATGCCAGAATCTGGTGGCTGGTAGCCAAGCATGCTGAGAGCCATGGGAAGGGAGATATTCTCTGGGAAGGAACCTGCCAGCTTGTTTTGTCCTCACAAGTTGGGTGTAAAACAAGTTCATAGAAAAACACTATTATGTTTTTTAAAAAACAAAAATGGGGCAGAAAAGAACAGGCTGAAATAATAGGCATGTTTCAATACTAGATCCTAAAATTTCCATGGAAACATTTTTGTTTGGGCTTAAGCAAATCTGTGTTTGCAGGTCAGAGGTTGAAGCTTTCTTTCATTTGCAGAGGTGACGTGAGAGGAGTGGAATTTGAAGAGCAGAAGTCGATGTTGAATGATAAACCATGACTTGACACAGGAAACTCACCTGTGAGTGGGAGGGTATGGCAGCACGGATGGGCAGAGCTGCTGTGTTTGTTCCCTCTGGGAGCACAGGGCTGTTTGGGCTCTTGGAGTGGGTGACAATGCTGTGCCCTGTTCCACTGAGCCACTGGCTCGAGCCAAGGCCCTGCCACACGCAGGGCTGGCAGCGGCCAAGCCGCTCTCCCTGAAGGCAGAGGCCTCTGAATCACAGTGCTGGGGGGAAGACAGTGCTTTGATCATCAAAAGCCCATCCAAGAAAAGCTGATTAATAGTTTTCTCTTGCTGTGGAATCTGTGCATGCTGGCTCTTTAATCTGCCAGGAATGCCAGGTCCGGGTGCGTCATCTTGAGGAGCACTGGCCTGTCCAGCAGCGTGATGCAATGGGAGCGGAGGTGGGAGGCCGGAGCGGGAGGTGACTTCCCGCCGTGTCAAAAGGCCACGGGCCACTTCTGTTAACCACAGCTCCTTTTCTTCTTCGGGGTGTGAGCTGTAATTGTATTTGCATTCAATCTAGTCTTTCCACAGCTGCTGCCAAAAGCAAACAGCGCGGAGCTGGTCAGGGAGCAGGCTCTGCTCGGATGGGGAGTGAAGGGCAGGGGAGCTGAGGAACAGGGTGGTGGCAGGGCGAGTCCTCTGATGTTGTTTGGCTGCAGCTGCCCGTGCCAGGGCTCAGGCTGGCCACGCCAGCACACCTTGGTCAGGAGCGTGCACAGCGAGGGCTGGCTCGTGGTGCTGCCTGCACAGCCCCGGGCTGGGGCCGGCCAAGCTGGTGCTTCCAGGAGTCTGCACTTCCTCCACCAGCAAACACAGAGGAGCCAGGGCTGATGGAACCCCCCAAACCATCGCCTGCAGCCCCCCACAGGTGTCTGGGAATGTGTTGGCAGGGGGCATTGCATCCCACCAGGTCCATGGCATATCAGTGCCCACCCTCCCTTCTCCTCCTCGCAGGCAGGGCTGGGGCTGGTGGTGCCTTCCCTGCCAGGGCCTGCAGCTCTGCCTGTGGAGCTGTCAGCTGGACAGCCACCATTCCTCCTGGGAAGGGTTCATGGGAGATGGATGTGCATTGCCTGTCAGATGGGGCTGCGTGCAAGGCCAGTCCCATTTTTGGGTGCACCTCCAGCTGTGGGAGATGGTGTTTTTAGTCCATGTAGCTGTACTGAACCACACACACCCTTTGCCCTGCACACCTTTTTAGGAAGGCTGCAGGAAGCCTTGGAGGTGGAGAAGGCTCCTGAGAGCTGGCAGAGGAGAATATGGGCCAGGTTGGTGACACATCTATACTCAGGGGTAGGAGAGGTGCCAAGTCCAGTTTCTGAGCCCCCAGGATGTGCTGGGAGACCCAGCTGGTGGGATTGGCTCTGCTGCCCAAGGAGGGATCTTCTTGCTCTCCATCCTGGTGCCAGACAGCTATTGGCATGGCAATTCTGTTTCCAGAAAGCAGATTTAGTTGAGAACACTTCCTTTGGGGCTAGTTTTGAGACAGATCATCAGAGTTGTGGTTTGTCTCGTTCCCAAGTGCTGCAGCCCTTCCTGCCTGGGGAAGGAACTGTTGTTGGGAGTGGTATTAGCTTAAAGGAATTAGGAAACCAGGCTGGGAAGCATGGACTGCACTGGCTTTTGAGGACATCCTCTGTGGGTTTGCACCCTGTCAGTGTTCTGCAGGTGGCCCAGACCTCGCTGGGCTGTGGCAGTAGCCATGTGTTGGTCTTGTGTCCCAGTGCAGGTGGCAGAGCCCTTTCTGTGTGGGGCAGAAGGGGGATCAGGGGGCTTCACCACAGAGGAGAGAGGGGATAAGAACTGGTGGGTGGCCTGTGGCAGGGAGAAATGAGGATGCAAGAGATGTCCTGGGCTGGATCAGGTCAGCTGGCTCAGTTTTGGAATGCATGTGGAGCGTGCTGTCCACCTGGAAACCCGTAGCTGCAAATCCTGCTGTGTTCCCACGCACCCTCTCCCGTGCAGCCTCCAGCTCCCCTTCCTTGCTCTGTGGGGGAGAAGCTTCTCCAGTGCTGACAGGAGCTGCAGCCCTGGGTCATCCCTCCCTGTGTGAGTGAGCTGTGCCTGGGTCATGGGAATGCACTGGCCTTTCTCTGGGAGCGGGGGTGCTGCCAGGGCCTGGCAGTGTTGGTCAGAGGCTGTTCCTCTAAAATAAATTTCAGTAACACCCCACAAGAGGGTTTTGTAAAATAATTCTCTAGCAAGTGGCTGTGGGAGTCGTGAACCAGGAGGAGGAACCGGCCCCTTGCTGCAGTTGGAGCCCTTGGCTGACACACCAGCTGCTTCCTGTTGTGCCCTCCGGGTTTCCTTGTCACTGCCTTGCCACACTCCTGGCGAGACTGCAGGGGGACAGCAGCACACCAGGGTCACTGCCCAGCCTCCTGTGGAGCCTGGCCCTGCTTGTCAGCTGGAAGCCGGGGCTTTTCTGGGGGCTCAGTGTCACGTGGCAACTTCCCCCTGCTGCCTTCTCAAAGCCTCTCTCCTTTCTCTGTTCTTCCCTGGAGCTTTGTGGCTCAGGCAGTGGCATCTGGGGCCAGTTTGGGCACCCACCTTACCTGTCCAGGGGCACGCAGGAGCTGGGGGAGGGTGGGGGCAGTTTAGGGCACTGGTGTGGGGAGTGAGTAGGAGCTCTGGGTCAGCAGCTTGCAGGTCATGCAGCCACCAAAGCCAGTGGTGCAGGGCCAGTGTGCTGCCATGTCCCCTTGGGCTGCTGCCATGTCCCCTTGGCCTCCTGACTGGTGAGCACTGGAGCTACAGCTGTAGGAGTGAAACCAGCGGCTTCAGAGAGCAGCAGGCACCTTTGGTTTCACGAGGGACCAAAACCAGCAGTGCGGTTTTGACGTTGCCCTGGGAATTCCCACAGGCTGCACTTGCCATGGCACAGGTAGCAGAGGATAATCTGGAGCAGCAAACACATTTTCCCAGGGAAATGCATCAGCTGATGCACAGCAGCCACAGGCTGGCCCAAACCAGGGCTCAGAGGATAAAGGGTTAACTCGGGCTGTGGGTGCAAATGCAAGCTGTGAGCTGGAAGCTGGAGGTGGGGTTGGGGATCAGGGAACAGATACCACCAGCCTGGCAGGTCTGGCTGGACCGGAACAGCCTCCAGCATGACTTCAGAGCTGTGCTGTCGTGTCTCGGGCTCTGCTGTGAGTAGGCAGAGCGTGTGTCAGCCCTCGCTCGGCGCTGCTCCCGGGAGAGACGGAGTTTCCTGTCTAGACCCCGGTGATGGCAGTGAGGAGGGGTTTGCAGCAGCCTCCTGCTCCTGCTCCGGTGATGACCGAAGCAGAACCCGGGCTGCAGTTCCCCCTTCCTGGGGAACAAACACCTCGCTTCTGCCACGTGTCTCGGAAAATGTGGCGCCCGTCTGCTCCTCGCTTGCCTGTGATCCCGGCTGTGGGCTGGAGTGGGAGCCAGCCCCAGCTCCTTGCCTGGCTGCAGGACAGCTCGGGGTGTTTGCAGCCCCTGGCTGCGGGTGCAGGGCTCCCCTTGATGCTCAAAGGATGCTCCTGGAGCCCAGAGATGGCACTCCGGAAACTGGTTCTGGGAGGAAGTAAAAGTACTGGGACCAGCCCAGATTCTTGCACCTCGGAAGTTAGGTGACCAAGGAGAGTGATTGAGGTAAAGAAAAATTCCCTGAATCCTGCCCTAGCTGGGACTGCAGGTGCTGCCTAAGTGCAGAAATGGCCTTAAAGCCAGGCCCTTTGCCACGGGGAGGGCAGAGCATGTCACTGTGCAGGGGTGGGCAGTGCAGGTCCACATATGGGCCATGTGGGTGCTCCTCTGCTGTGTCAGGGTCCCTTGTCCTTATAGGAGTGGGGCTCACATGGGCACCAGCAAGGCTTCCTGATGGGATGTCTGAAATTCTCTTGGGCTCTCCCAGTCCTGCTGGACAGCAAGCCTGTGGTGAGCTGCTCTCTGGAGCTGTCTCCTCCTGCCTGGTGGGAGCAGGAGACAGGGGCATGGGAGAGGACAGGAGGGCAGGACCATTTCATGAACTAATTTAATGGTGTTAAGAAAAAGCTTTAGTAAAAAATGACCCCCTAGAAGTCAGCTCTACTGCTGCCATCCTGCTTTGGTCAGCAGAGTGAGGTGAAGCTTTGAGCCACAAGGGTTTTTTGGGCATGTGTCCTCGTGCTGCCCTCAGACTCAGTTCCCTATGTGTGAAATCCCTCGACGTCTGTGCGGGCAGCGTGGGGACATTGTGGCGGTGACAGAGTCCTGCTCGTGTGCCACTGAGTCACTGGCAGTGGGAACCTGTGGCTGCTCTTCTCCCTGTGGTTTCCTCAAAAGCAGTTCCTGTAAGTGAAAGAGACCCCACGTGCCTGGGGACCACGGAGAGGGACAAGGAACCCTGGGCCATAACCCTGGCCTGGCTGTCACGAGCGGCCTTTAGGATTTAAATACAAACCATTCAGCCTTCAGAAGCAGGGCTGGGAGAGATGTCCTCATGGCAGGGCCATTCCAGCTGAGTGTGCAGCTGTGCCACAGCAGGGGGACAGAGGGGCAGTGGTGGCAGCAGGACTGCTAATGGATTTTCAGCATTACAAGTCCCATGGGCTCACAGAAGTCAGGGTGAGGCTCTCAGGGCAGCACAGCAGTTCTTGCCCTTCACCTGTCCTTGGTTTGGGTGGGCTTTGGGGGCACTGCTGTACTGGGCTCCTGGCACTGGTGACTGGCAGAGCCTCTGGCAGGATGCTCTGGGTGGGGAGGCCTGGACTCCTGGAATTTAATGCCAGTCCTGCCAGTGCTTACTGGGAGCTGGCATGGCCCAGGGCAGGGCTTTACATGGGCAGCACGGGAGCATGTGCTCACAGCAACACCGGAGGAGACTGTTGTGTCTGTTGTTTGGAAACCCAGAGAAAATAGTCAAAAGAGCCAAGTGCTGATTTTTCCAGCCACAGAGGAGCACCCAGACTAGCAGGAAAAAACGCTGCACACTGAATTCCTATCTGGGGATGCACGGCTTGGGGCTGCTTCCCTGCCAAGCCCAGCCTAATTACAGATGATTAAGGAAACACGTATTTGGTGATGATGGCAGGGAATTGCTGATAGAAAGGAGGATATAGGGTTAGAAAATGGCCCAGCTGGGAAGAAGAACCTTTTTTGCCCAAGAGGGTTTTGCTGTGTCTCCATAAGGAGGCTTAGCATGTCAGTCCCTCTCTAGGCTCCAAGAGTTGTAGGATCTGATTTGATTTATGCTGGCAGGGCTGGGGGGATCCTGACTTACCTCTGGTTTCTGCCTTGCAGCAGAAGAAGTCGTACCTGGAGCGGAGCGTGAAGGAAGCAGAAGACAATATCCGGGAGATGCTGATGGCCCGCAGGGCACAGTAGTGGCACCCCTGGCTGATCCCCATTGCCTGACCCCCCCACCCACCTTAATAAAACACAGCCCGTGTCTCTGTGGCTGCTCTCCCTGCGTGGGTGCGATGGAGAAATGGGGTGGTGGGAGGAGCTGGGGTGAGGGGCCTGCAGGGCATCCCTGCTGTATCCTCATCCTGTGGATACCCACTGCCTGCTGCCTGGTGTGGGCACTGGGGAAGGTCCTGCTGGGGGAACAGGGAGGTGGGCAGGGCTGGCACAGGCATGGACATGGGCATGGGAACCAGCTCAGGCCCAGCCAGCCTGTGCCAGGAGGTCATTCCCACTGCCCTGGGTCATTCTTGTTGCCCTGGGTCCTTCCTGCTGTCCCGCTCCATTCCTGCTGTCCCGGGCCATTTCCTCTGTCTAGGTCCATTCCCTCATTCCCGCTCCATTCTCTGTGTCCCGCTCCATTCCCTGTGTCCCGCTCTGTTCCCCCATTCCTGCTCTGTTCCCTTTGTCCTGCTCCATTCCCCCATTCCCGCTCCGTTCCCTCTGTCCTGCTCCATTCCCCCATTCTCGCTCCGTTCCCCCATTCCCGCTCCGTTCCCTTATTCCCGCTCCATTCCCCCATTCCCGCTCCGTTCCCCCATTCCCGCTCCATTCCCTTATCCCCGCTCCGTTCCCCCATTCCCGCTCCGTTCCCCCATTCCCGCTCCATTCCCCCATTCCCGCTCTGTTCCCGCCCCGGCAGGGCCGCGGTGCGCGG
>VYZP01015164.1:40571-64039 GCA_013400635.1 Hypocryptadius cinnamomeus | reverse complement strand
TTTCAAGCAGATTGTTCTTTTAAGCTGAGGAAGAATCTTGCAAGGCAATCAACACAAGACCAAGACTCAACTACCAAAATTACACTGGACAAACTACACTGAAGAGACATTTCAGCACTGATGATCAGACTGTTCTCTTGCAATCCTCTTCAAACAACTGTCTTACTTTGTGAAAAGTAGTGATTGTCATAAGGAACACACTTGACTGTTTAAGAAAACAGAGTCCAGCAGCATCATCAAAAGCAATTGTAGCTACACATAAGCAAGACAACAGGACTGCCTTTGCTGCTCTGTCAAGAACAGTTTCAAGTGTTAAATTCAGTTTGTAACATTCAGTTTTGATCAAAGTTTAGGAAAAAAAGTATAGGTCTTAACTACTGTATTTTCCATAACATTTCTTTAGGTGGGTGATTTATTCCTCCATTTTCTGGATGTGCTCAATTTCAGCTAAAATAAGATCTCTTTACTTTCCACTGCATTATGAAGAAACAGCCAACTATTTTTTTGAGCTTTCTGCATCCCATCTAACAAGGTTCTACCACACAAACAAACATCTGACCCCACTCCACCTCCCATATTAGCAGCAGCATTCCTCAGAGAAGATTTTCTCCAAGCAGTTTTAAAAAGATATCTTTTCATTCTGAATTAAACAGGATGTAGAGATTGCCACCAGTGGAGGAGAAGGAATCACAAACCTATAACCCAACTATTCCAAGGAAATGTAAGCTAGTAATTACAAATAAAACTGCTTACATTCATGCAACTTGTTTGGCAACAGCAGCATAGCATAAGGAAAGCTGCTACAATTCATAACAGCATCTTGTAATAAAACAGCTTTATGCATCCCTCTCAAACTGTTTAGTGCTCAAATCTCATCAGATGGCTGAGTAAGCATTACACTTTGGGACAGTAAATCTCTGTTTCCAATATGGTCTGCATTCACAGACACATACTTTTGCACTCACTGCACTCACTTCCAGCTAAGCACTCACATGGAAAAAAAAAAGGCAATATATAAAGACATCTGTATGCTATTTTGTCTAATCAGCTATCTAGACTCTGAAACCATTTTGGAACCTTAAAGGATGAGCACCTCAAAAGGAACTGACTGCTACCAGCAAAAGCTAATTTGGAGGTGGATTTACAAACATGAAATAGTGTCAAAGAACCACGTTTATACAAGTCACTGTCTCTTCCTGTCTTTATCCACATCCCTGGGGCATACAGGGCATTGCCATGGAATATTTCAGTTCCATTAGACACAAAATAAAAGGTAGGAAAGTGTTTAGAAACCACCACCAAGTCAAAATTCATGACAGAAAACGACATTATACAGGCAGATGCTTGAAGAGCTCTGCTTAGATTGACAGACAGTTCACAGAACACACAACTGACTGAACTGCAGCATCTAATTAAATCTGTACAGAAAAACACTGGCTACTGTGGGTTTTCCAATAACACAGAAAAGAGCATCAGCAGACTTAATAGCTGAAACTGAAGCCAGTTTCCAAAACCCAGAGAGAAGCTGGCATCTTCTTTTAACATGGAGACTGAGTTCCCAGAGACACTGCCCATCAGCGGAAATCATGGATTTTCATTATCTACTTCTCCTTCATGCCCTACTGATGTTTCCAGAACTTCACAATGTGCTTAGTTCAAGGAGAGATTACTGGGACCAATGTAGAAACAATCTGATGAAAGTTAATGAGCAACTCAAAAGCAGGTCAAGGAAGGTAACTGTAGATCCTCTGACCTGGAGCTCTGAATCTAGAGAAAAATAATATAAAACAAACAGGACAAATGCTGGGCCCTGCTTACCCAATTAAACTTCCTTATAATTTTGTTTTTCTACTGATTTATAGGTTTTAAATTAATTGGTCATCAGCACTTGGACTCAACTCCAAAACTTCCATGGTTCTCTAAGGAAGACTATGAGCCTTGGGTGGTATTTTCATTTGTTTGAAACTTTCCCTATGTTTTTTCTACTGAGTGAAGTGTGAGCATTTGGGTCCAGCCACAATATTTTAAAAGCTTCTAGAAATCACGTAATGCATTGGAGGTGTTAGGAGAACAAACAGGGAGGACAGAGGAAATATAAACAGAGCAATCATCACCATGGATGAACCAGCTGTCCATTGAGTCTAGAATTTAGTCCCCAGCAGTAAGACATTTCAAAACAACATGGGTAAAAAAAAAAAATAAACCAGAAAAGACAATTACAGAGTAAACAAAAATACACCTAAAACCTGGTCCCAATGCATCTGAGCTGAAAACTGACTCATGCATTGGAGCAGTGAAGACCCTCTGGTGCTTAACCCATCTTCCACACACTCCACTAAAATACAAATATCTAATCCTTTCCTGATTTTTTCTCAAGACGCAGACCTTAAAAAAATGTGGCATTGGAGAGTTCATCGATGTATAACCCAAAGTAAATGCTGTTGTATGTTAAATATTTGCTGAACTCAATTTTATTTAAATAGTTCTTTCTTCCCGTATTATGAGAAAAGAGGAGAAGAAGGAAAATGGCCTAATTGCTCCTTTACCAGAAAAAAAAGCTTTGGAGGGGTTCTCAAGTTCACAGAAACAAAATTACATTCACTAAAACAAATTCACGACTACATGTAGAAACTCATTTTCTGGAACCCGCCTAGGATGCAGGGACAGAGATGCCCAATTCAAATCCAGACCAAATGTAAAAGCTTTCCAAATCTGACATTTCAATGTTAATAGATGTATTAGAAAATAATCTAAGTCTCTTCATCAGTTTGAGAACACTCTCAAGTAATCAAGTAATCTCCCTTCCAAACACATCTTGCTGAGAACCAGATGCTAAAAAATTATCAACTGAATCTTTGGAAGACAAGACACAGAAGGTGGAACAAATTTGCAAGATTTGCTCAATGTTAGCGATTTTCATTATTAGAATTAATCAAAAATAATTTTCATTTAAAGTATCTTTTTTAAAAACTAAAACTATTATTTCATTTCCATGGAGTACATTATCTCCCTTTAGAGTAGATTTTAGTATGAGACAGAGCATCCACAGATGTGTCTAAACAAAGTTCTTAGAAGAGTGTGTGCTCACATGTATGAGAAAATGGAGCAGGGTTTATAGGATCAAAAATTATTATTTTCAGTATCCAAAGTCTTAGAATTCTATTATATAGCAGAGTAAAGGGATGAGGAGGAAAAAATACACCAAGGAAAGGTTTTGTTCAACACCCAGTCAGGCCCAGCACTACAAGACAAGCAAAAATGGCTTTCATTGAGGCACAAGATCTTTTGCTTGGTAGAAATTTGAAACTATGAAGTATAGAAAGAATATTTCCTATTAATTTTCAAGTTCTACTGAAAAGGTATTTGCATGAAAATGGTTACTAAACCTACTTTAGGGTAGACCTGAGGTTTTTAATTTTTTTCTTTTATTCAGTGTGTGCTTATTACATGTTGATAACATCTAGTTTTTAGAAGTTATCCTTTTATATGTGGTTTACAGAATGTGCATGTAACTTTGCAAATGGTTTTAAAAAATAGAACCTAGTTTAACTTAATCATCAACTAACAAGGAGTCCAGTAGAGAAGCAGTAAAAATAGAAGCTCTTTTTTGAAAGCTAAATAAAGGAGCAAAAAAAGAGGAAAAAGGAGCATAAGTCTATATAAACTTATATACTTGCATCAGAAATCCCTGCATTCCCAGTCTCTAATTTAAACTGTAAACAAATGCTGATTTTTAATAATGATCAGTTGTGGGAAACTGCCGAGAATAAAGTTATTCCCTGAGAGAAACTATGTGCACAGAGAATTCTCAGATTATGTTTAGCTGTTGTTTATTCTACAAATACATATTAATATTAGAATAGTACTGGGTTTTCCAGCACTGGTGTTATTAATTATTACTGGAGATCCCATCAGAGCCGCTCAATTGGTCCAGCAGGTGAGAAGAGATGAAGATGAATTTGCTCAGCCCAGGTCAGACTCTCTGACTCCCAGCGGTCAGCCCAGGAGGTCTGAGCACCCCAGCACGCCCAGCAAGGGGACTCACAATGGGTGAAGATAGAAAATGGTGAAATTCCAAGAGAAGAGGATGGAAGGAGAACGTAAGGGAAGTGAAAAGAGATTATCACAACTGATTTAAACTATCACTTGCGAACCAGAGGGCTTGCCGCTCAGCAGGAAAAAAAAAAGAAATCAAAACAAAAACAAACACACAAACAAAACTTAACCCCCAAACATTACAAACCAAAACAACAACAACAACAAAATACCCAAAATACCAAGAGAAAACAATTTGTGCATATTTAAAAGAAAGCACCCCAAAGACTGAAGGTCAACGCCATGATGTCTCCCTGAAAATCCACTTCTAAATACATTTTCTCCTGGTTTTTATTGTGCTTCAGATCTAATATACACAAAGTTTTGGTTTAATTCCTGTCTATCAGATCATCTTGCTATTACAGCTCAAAAGGGCACTTGACTGATATTAGAGTATAAATCAGAGGAGGAATGTTAGGTTTGGGTTCAACTTTCTTACCTTTTCCTTTCTTAAAAGCATACTGAGAGAAGGCTGCTCTAAATGTTTGTACTTTTATTTATTTGCTAGTTTAGTAATGCTGCTACATTGCTCCATTATTAACTTCAACACACATGAAAGTACAGATGAAAATTAATTTCAGGTTTTCAAATCACTTAATAAAATCTTATAATCTTTTATGGTTTGGGGAGGGAGAGCAGAAGGGAGGGAGGTTTTATTCAGCATCTTTCCATCATTAAATAGGGTATACAAATTATAATTTTTTATTTCTCAATAAGGTCATGCTTTCTAGAAGGAGAAATTGAAGGCAGTTGTCTCACCCTAATACATATTTTACACTGGGGTTGTGTTTCTCTCAGGTCACTATTAAAACCAAAGCCCTAATTCAGGAGAAGTGGAGGTTCCACATGTACTGGCTAGAAGAGGAGAGCTGCCTTGAGGCCTGTTCCCACACAAGCACCCTACACCTGATTTCATGTTAAAGAATCTGCCATCTTGCCTCTACCCCAAATTTCCTTTTATTACGTAACTGTACAGATATAATGAAAATCAACAGGTTGCAGAATGACACTCAAAAACCTTGCATGACAAACGAAAATGACAAATGTGTTCTCACTCTGGGCAGAATACATGAAAGAAGTTTTATTTAATGTATTTAATCCAAATCTATCAAAACATTTCATTTTCAAAAGGTCACAGGTCCTAGAGAGAAGTATTAAAACTGTAATTGCCAAAACTCAGTTGGATTTGGAAGGGATACGTTAATTTTAACAGAAGAGTTGAGGATGACTCAGGTTTGATGACAAGATGATCAAAGATCTCATCTTGGTGTTTTTGGGAGCATGAGCAGTGAGACAAGGTCTGGTCAGCCCAAGCACCTGTAAGAGCAGTTGTGGCCTCTAAGCAGCAGCCCATCAGTCACTGCGAACAGTTAAAACCTTCTTTTCAGTCTGAACAACCTTCACCCCTCTCAGGAAAATACTAAAACAACCCAGCAAGAACTGTTTCAGACTTCTGAGCTCTGAATATAGTTTTTGCGATTAGCATTTTGCTGACAAACCACGACAAACAAAACCAGAATGAGCGCAACTTTGTCTTAACTGATTTTCCAAACCCAGTAACATATAACAGGCAGCTCAACACAGCTGTGAGCAGTTCCAGTGCCATGGTCAAACCAAATATTTTGCAAAAGTATTTAGCTTTTCTAATAGAAGAGACAAAATATGAGGAAAAAATCTGCAATTCCTTAAAAAAAATTCAAGCTTTTTTCCACTAGAAGAACAAAAACACCTCTAAAGACTATTTTAAGCATGTTTACTTCCCACAGAATTTAATCCCATCATAATATCCACTCAAAGTTAGAATAAATTTAAATGTATAAATTCCTAGATGTCTGCAGCTGAAAACTGGATGCATGAGATGTAATGAACAGAACTTCCTCCTACATGAACCACATCTTTATCCATCTAATGTTAATATAGAAAGTGAAAACAGCTACCAAATCTTAATCTAGATCTACCTGTCATATTTTCTCAAATTTCATGGTTCAATCAGAAAGATATCTCACTTTCAAAAGCAAAGAATCATCACACAGACTTATTTTCTAAAAAAATAGCTTTCTAAATTTAACAAAAGCAGGAAAATAAGGAGTTGCTGCTCATTATCTAACAAAAAAAAATTACTTTGGCTCTCTAAAATAAACACTATTTATTTAGACACAACAACACAAGCTAGTAGGGGGAAAAAATAACAATAACAAAAAAAAAACAATCTGAGTGTTTCAATTCAGTTACCAACAATTTCCATTCCCCTTTGTAAAGAGGGCAGAGAAGAACACATTAAGAGCAGGGGGAGGATGAACAGTTGTCAAATCAGTAATCAAGAGAAAAAGACCATTATGAAATGCTGAATAATGATCTGCAAACTAAAATGAGACACTTGAGCTGAAGCATCAATCATCCTGATAGGAAAAAGTAGTATTTAGATGACTCCTGTACAGTAAAGTAGAACAAACAGCAGTGAAAATGGCTCCAGCAGCTCAGAGGTTCGAGGTGCACTTTGATGCTTTATCTTAGGTAAACACCTCTAAACAAAGAAAGACCCTCCCAGAACAGAGATTACTCCAGAAAACAGAACTGGGTGTTTGACAGACCAAGCACAATGCAAACACTCCCACATGTCTGCAGACAAATGTGAGAGAAACAAGGGATTAGACAAGGGCTTAATTAACAACTCTAATTCTTAGATAGTTTGATTGAAAGGGGAAGACAGACACTGACTGCTGTCAGAACGTTTTAAACAAGACGTGGGACATGATACCAGGTATAAGAAATGACCTTCCACTGAAGGATTTCCACAAGTGTGGAAACTTTCCATTCCTTGAACCACAGCATTAGAAATGTGTAGCAGAGAATTATCACATGCTGTTAACAAGCACATCTACAAACCAGAAGAGTTTCTGCATTTAAATTATGGTACATTTAAATTACGTACCTGATGATTTACCTTCCATTGAGAGGGGCACAAAACCTATACATTTATCCATCAAGCCTGCCTGCATCTTAGCTGGTATGAACCATATGTGATTCTTCAACTGACACTAAACCAAGGCTCTTAATTCAAATGCCATATCTAATCATTGACTGAATGCCAATTTAACTTGGCTCTTTGGGCAAGTAAACCATATGATTAAACACAGTTCCTATGAAGCAATGTTCATTAATGGTTTCAGCACAGAATCTTACAAGTTCTTGAGACACGAAAATACCCAAATGAGAATAAAACTATGTGTGTACAGTGCACATTTACAGGTTTTCAAGTAAAAACATTAAATTTTTAATTCATTAATCTGTTGGACATAGCAAGGACCCTTTTATAAAATAAGTGATTAATTCCCCTAGCTTACCAGTTCATACAGGCAGGTTATTTCAAACATTAGTTGTAGCCTGCAATGCTCAATTACAGCCAATCACAAAAGGAATTAGATGGCTTTCCTCCTTTTAGTTTTTATGAGGTCAAGGGTGAGCAATATGGGTGAGCAGTGACAAAATGAAGTCAGAGGAACAACCACTCCCATTCCCACAGTTCAGTTACCCAGCATTCAGGAACAGGAAAGGAATTCCAAGGCATCTGATGAATAATGAATGTATGTTGGCCATATGGGTTTTTACCATAACAGTGTTTTAGTTGTCTTTTCAGTAGAGATTCTGTGTTAGCGACACATTTAGGTGAAAATTCCATTATCATTTCCAAAATTAACCTAGGAAACAGGATACCAAGCTAGCACATTGGCTAATCCCAATATCTGTGCAAAAGAGATCCTCTGGTTAAGGGTCATGGCATTTGTGTCTATCAGATGTTTTGATCAGTGAATCTCAGTTTGTCTCATTTAAAAATTGTGAATTTCAAAAGTACCAGAACTCTGAGAAAATAAAGAACTTTCTAATTTAGCACAAAGCAGTGGAAATATCCATTCTCCTAGAGCTCTTTCATTAAACTCCTTGTAGCACTGAGATGCTTTAAGAAGGAACAGACCATCCACCGAGGAGCACCGTAAAAGGAACCAGTCCTGACTGTAAACATACCTTGTCTTGGAAACTCATCCGACTCCCTGTGCACCAGGTCAGACACTCGATTTCCATAGTGCATCCTGGTGTCGTGGTCATAGGCCTTCAGTGTCTCACTGGAGCTGTAGGATTTCTGGGTGGGCACCCTGCAGTCCTCGCTGTCCAGCGAGGAGCTGGTGTAGCGGCACTGCTTCCCGCAGCGGCCCCGCGTCAGCGAGCGGTGCCTCCTGTCCTTTATGTCCATTTTTCTCAGCCAGGCACTGTGCTTCCAGGAGAGCCACTCTTCTATCTGGGGTCAGTCACTGTCACCTAACAACATGAAAGGATGAGAAAAGAGTAAGTAATGCTGCCACTATGTTTTGTTTTGTTCTACTTTCCCTGACTTGTCCTTGAAGAACAATGCGGCACAGATCGAGAAGAAAGGGAAGGCCCACATCCTGCATCCTCCAAAAAATTGAAATAATTGACCAGAATGGGTAGGGAGCAAAAAATTAAATGCTGTAGAATAATTGCATTCTATCTAAATCATCATATCATCAAAGAGTTTAAAAAACAATGATAATAAAACAATAACACTGTCATCTTTTGATTTTTGAATGAACTGTGGTAACAACACAGAACTGACAGAACAATATTTGTTTCTGTTATGCAACAGAAAAAAAGAAGACTCAAACCAGCTTTAATTACTTCCATTCTTCCTGCAGGAGGGCTTGCAATTAAGACTGAAGCATGCAGGAGAGTTCCAAAGAGGAGATTATTCCTATTCAGCATTAATGCATTACAGAGCTGTACGTTATCCTTTAACAACGTGTTCACAAGCAGCAGCAACTGATTTTATGGCCCCTGGTTAACATTCATCCACAGCCCTGCTCTGAAGGTGGACAAGGTCTCTCCAGAGGTCCATCCCAGCCCTGACATTCCTGTGTGGCTGTGAGTGTCTGAGCACACTTTGGGGCTTGGCTGCTCTTATGCATCCCAGAACGTGACAGGATGAGCTTCTTCACCACCCTTCAAGATGACCAGTTTATCCAACTCAGCACTTGGAGCTCTTGAAAACTGTCTAAATCTCTTCTTGTTCAATGGACCATAGAGTTTTTTACAGTGTGCTTAATTAGGACACCCTTACTGTGGCATATAGACTTTAATATATGCATCATTAGCATACAAAAACTGCAAAATGAAAGTTACTGTAGAAAGGAAGAAATACAGTAAAAGCACAAACACCCTACCCACTGGGGTACTAATTATTTTCAGCTGGTATTAGTATGTATGTCTTTCTCTCATGGCATTCTATGCCCAGGTCTGTGCTAGTCCTGAGAAATCCTCATGACAAATTTTTTTGCTGGAAATGAAATATTCCCGCATAAAAAAAAATACTCAGATTTGCTAATAAACCAAAATTGGAACAAAACATCTTGCTCTTCATGGCTAAGAAGTTGAAGGATGGTTTGAGTGAATTTAGCTGGGACAGTTGAAGGGCTTTTCCTTGCCCGTCTCCTCTCAGGCCAGGTTCCCCCTGCAGAGCCTACCCAGCAGAATGTGCCCAGACAAGAAGCTTTGCTTAAACCACCAAAGCATTTCAGCAGTGATTCCTTGTGCCACCTCTGCCACCAAAGGAACAAACTGCAGCAGAGGATGATAAAACATGCAGAAGGCAGCCAAGCCTTTCCTTGTGGTAGCTGTTTGCACCTGCAGGAGAAGAGGTCACAGCACTGGCACAAGTATTGGCTAAATCACTGCTTTTTGAAACAGATTATGGCCCTAAGAGAGAATAAATGTACTTGGCCAGAGGAGCTGGTGACCTAGAGAAAAGGTTTCTTGCCTTCATTTAGATTTGACATTTAGCCTTGTTGTGGTTTTTGGGGTTTTTTTTCTTTCTGTATTTTAAAGAAGTTAGGTAACCACGAGAAACAGCTGCTTTAAGCCACCCACAGGTATTCTGCAATCTGTGAGGAATAAGAACTGTAAACATGCTCACTTTTTTTCTTCTTTTTCATTTATTTTTAACATTTCAGAGGGGGGAAAAAAGTTACAAAACAACACCTACAGAAAAGCCAAAACAAAAGCAGAGACATTTGGCACTTGAAACCATTAAGGTTTGTTTTATAACTTCAGATTAAAGAGAAAGAAAGATTCAATCTACATTCCTGTTTCTCAGCTCTCTGAACATGCAGTGGCTAAGCTGACTCCTCCATATCTGAATTTTTTAGCTCAATTCTTTGGTGCTGTAATACTGATTGAACTGGAAAGCACATTAACTGTAAAGCATTTTAACACTGGTAGCACAGAGTTTCTTGAAGTTTCAGGAGATATACGATCATTTAGATTAACAATGCCTGGCTCTTTGATCCCATTCTATCTCATCAAATCCAGATATCAATATATCACAATTATAAACATAAAACTAGACATAGACACTGCAGCATTGAGCAAAACCTGCCAATTACTCTCTGGGAGTCCTCATGCTGCTATTCAACACAAAAGCTTGTCATTGCATATGAATTCTACATTGTCTGTCAGTTCAGACAAACAAACAGCTTTTTGTTTTTATGACTGCTAAACTTAAAGCTGTCTGGCCTGATTTCTATTGTTTCTGAAAGAACATTTAATTCCTTGTTACTCTAGTTAAAAGAAGGATTTACTCTGACTGAGATAAAACTTCTGAGTATTTCCAGGATATTAGCTTATGAAAGCATCTTCTCAGGAAGACAAGAAATTTTGAAATTGTTCCCTCAATAACCATTATTTTGTAGAGTTTTGTGCAATTCCTCTACAAATACAAATATAAAAGGAAATGGTAAGACAGTGTTCCACTGCTGATTGTGCCTGTAAATATTCCTCAGTCATCTGCACACACAGAACATGAGGTACAATGTCTGTGCTACAGTAACTCCAACTGGCTAACACAACAAAACAAAGGTAGAAATGTCCCAAGATCTTTACTTTGATCTTTCATAAGGAAAATCTTGCTACAAGAATCAGACATCAGAAAAACTTGGTGAATAACTTGATTTTATGACACCAGACTACTAAAAACTTCTTGATCTTTACTAATTTTAGTAGGTCCTTCAAATGCTATAGATAAAATGATAACATTTTTACTGGAAGTTTTGTTCAATGTCATTTTCATATTTATTAGAGTAGTTTTGTTTTTTTTGTTTTCCTTATTTTTCCATTACCTGAGGACAAATCCCAAGCATCAAAGACTAAATACATCTACCTGAACACAACAAAATATTCTCAGAGATACTTCTCTCCTCCTCACCTGTGCTTTCGGGATTTATTTGAACTGAAAGCAGCCAGGCAGAAACCAGTTCCAGAGCATCACGCTCAAACCATTCTCAATGGTTTAGACAATTTAGACAATGGTATCACCATATATGGTTTAAAACACAGTGAATTAAGTTGTAAAACACTCCTAGAAAAGCTGTTTCACTTTTTTTTTCATTCTTATGTTAAATAGATGAACTACTGATTCAATTCAGTGCTAAACACCTTTCCTGTTAGACAGTGAAATATTTATGGACTGTATTCCTGGAAAGGTAAGGTGTGATAGCTTTGCTTAGAGAATAATGGTGAGATGCAATTTGAGTTCACAACTCCTGATACTCTTTGACTTGTCTGTCTCAAGGGCACTCTGTGAATGGTTTATTTTGAGTCATTGACCTAAATCACAACTGTTTTAATAATTTCTTTTGTTTCAAAGGATTTAACTAATACAGCTCATTCTGACCCACTTACACTACAGAGCAGTACAACCACTAACAAGTGGCTGTTTTTCTCATCTAGTTTTGGTTTCACTATTTCAGAAACACAGGAGGTCTGACCAACTTTCTGAGAAAAGTGTTTATTCAGAAAATATGTATTATTTATAATGGGCTGCTAAAGGGCTGGTCAAGTTTCACAGGAATACAGCCTCAGCTGATCTGGACCCACCACAGCAGTCAATCTAAAGCAATATATAGCTCAGGCTGTATTTGCCGCTGATGTACACCGATCTCATGAGCCCCAAGTTACACATGTGCAATACATTTCTGACTCACAATTCATCCAGGATAAGATTAATTGTGGTTCTATAAAGCAACTGTGTACCTGCCCATGACTTTGGCAGGGGCAACGAGAGCCTAAGTGCAACTGTGGGCAGTGCAAGGGCATTAAAACACTGCACGTCCTACAGGGACAACAGAGACAAGGGGGAACAAGCAAGAGAGAGGACAGGAGAAGAAAAAGCTGAGGAGAAGAGGAATAGGTTTTTGTTTAGGGGGTTTAAAAAAATTGACCATTCCTTTTTGTGCTGGCACAGCCAAATCAATAGGAAGCATGGAGGGAGGGCTCAAAATGAATTTTAATGGCTTAGCGAAGCTTATGCTAAAACTCTCTGTAAATTTAAAGTTGATTCATACATTTATTTAACCCAAGTAAGGGCTTGTTTGCTGCATTTTGTAATGATCCTGACATGATTACAGTGCACAGGGCCATTAGAACTGCCACTCACACCACACCGAGCCCAGGAATCACTTGGAAGTTCAGGGAAGACAAAGAACTCCACATTTATAGTGTGCCCCCAAATCACCTGGCACAACTAAATCAAAACATTACAATAGTGCAGACAGTGTTAGAAACAGCCTTTTTTTCTTTTCCCCCCTCTTTTTTATATTTAAAAGAAGTAGCACACCATGTACCAATCTGTTCATTAAAAAAAAAAAAGTCTCTAAAAAGGCTGCACTCCTTTTCAGGAGCAGCAATTGGAAATAGGCTTGTGATTCAGATATTCAAATGCTGTTCATTATTTTATGCAAAGACCATTTTTTGAAATCAGAAAATGCAACAATTCAGCTTTCGTGCCACGCAAATTTTTAGGAAAAACAATTAAAATAGTTATTTAACTGTTGTATTTATTTCTGATTTTAATAATAGTGAAAAAGAACATCTCTACTTCTGGATCCTCTCTGGCTATTAAAAAAATAGAGGAAATAAATAAAATGAAATTTTAAACTAAATTCTACAACTAAGTGCACCACAATATGTGCACTTTGTTAGGTGAAATAATATTGATGACAAGTATGCTGGTTTTGATTTGCACCAAAACCCAAAATATACTTGGACAGTCTGTTTGGTGTAGCCTCATTTTTCGTTGATAAATTGTTCTTCTAAATTTTTTAATTATTTTTTCCTTTTCTGTCTAAATACTGAATTCTTGTTTTAGTGAGCCACTCTACATTTAGCTGAAAATTAAATATATTTAGTATGACATGATAAACAGCTATGTCAGAACAGTTGTGATGAATGATTCAAGTTAAGTAATATAAGACACACAATTCTTAGAGGCATTCTGTGTTCTGCTTTACTGCAGAAAAAAAACTGTTGTATTTTTTTCCTTTTAATAAATAAAAGCTCTAGGAAGTATTTTCAGGCTAATGGCAGTCAAAATGGTACACACAACAACAAAATCAAGCACTGAGCCAAATATTTATCCCATATATGTATTTTTATCTCTTTAAATATACATGTTTTTATTTCTAGACTATCTTCAGAGATTTCTGTACTCCAGGAACTTCTTCTAAATCCCAGAACTGTTTAAATCTATTATGAAAATAGCATTCCATTAAGAAAATAACATGCCATTGAGAAAGGATGAAAAGCCCAGGAGCTAGGAGACAGTTTTCAAACAGTGCCCCATCATTCGCTGACTGCTGAGGATTAACCCCTTATTCCTCCCTGAACTGACTCCCCTTTCCATGGGGCAGAGGGGGTGGGTGGATGGATGTGAGCCCAGCTCTTCCTGTCCCCAGGGGCCTCAGAGACACAGCTGACACCGAGGCCAAATGGGGACTTTCTTTCTCAGAGCTCAGCTGAAAAAGCTGCCTGACAAATTCAGGTACAAAGTCATAAATGTTCTTAAATGGGGCTTCTAGTTTATGTACAAGCTGGGGAGCACCACGGATTGGGAAAACACACCAGTAAAATTTAATTATCAGTAAAGCATCTGCAGCATCCCAGGTCTGGAGCAGAGCGTGGCACACACGAACCACCCGAGTCTTTGTGTTCAGCTGCTACAAACCGAGTGCTTGTCCTTCTCTGAGAGCAGCAGAAATAGAAAACGTCACAAACAATATTCACTTAGTGCCTCAAGAGCCACACAGTATATTTAGTTGATTTTTCTTGATAATTATTTGAAATTTACTAAAATATTATTGGGATAGTACACAATTCAGTAGCTGATCATCGACCATCCTGTTGATTCCCACCCTAGAAGCTCCAGCAGCCATGAGGAGATTGTGCCAAAGTCACTCAGAGGTGAGAAAAGCTCATTTTTCAGTGAAGGGCTTATAAATCCCCCAAAGTGGCACTAAGCAGAACGTTGCTTGTTATATAAAGGGGGCTGAAATATTTTCTTCCACAGAGGCAAAACCATGCAAAGTTTTCAAGTTTTTCCTATTTGAGAATGTTCTTCCTTCTTTTCTGGGTGAGGCCTTAACTATCCTCCATTCCAGAAAAAGAAAAAAAGAGATTTTACCCAGGCATAACATATTTCCACTACCAACTCAAAGCTGTTTACAGATATTTATTAGGCTTTTGAACAGCCAGGAGAGCTAAATGTGTATCATTCTTATTCTACAGCAAAGGTTCAACACCATGAAGATAAGAGTCCCATCTGAGGTCACAAAGTGAGTTTGCTGCACATGTGAAACCCCAAGTCCCAGGGCTTCGTTTCCTGCTCTCAGTATAATTGTTATCTAAATACTTCCATCACTCTATGCAGCTAGGTTTAAACAAACAAACAAACAAATAAATAAAAAAAAACAAGCCACTATAAAACAACACAAAAAAGCCAAGGTCTCAATTAATATAATTACTTCAAATTAGTATAGCTGAACAAGTTCACAGAAACAATTTAGAGATCAAATACAAACTGGCCACTTCAAAAGACTAAGTTTGCTAGAACTAATGTGCTAAAGAACACTGTTATCCTTTTACTGCCTAGAAAGAATAAACAATAATATTATCTACTGCTAAACTACTATTAATGAAGAAAGGTAGAATAATTTATCATTGTATAATTAAGACAATGCTGTTAAGCATGCTTTAACGATTCTGTATAATAGTTTCCTATCACTAGAGAATACTTTTGAAAGAGGGAGTAATTGTCTAAATAATTTTTGATTAAGTCCTTGATCAAACTGATCCACATTTATAGAAGTGAGACAGAATTAAATGCCTATACAAGGAGTGACAACTTGCTTTATTTAATTGTCCACGGGTGATGCACCTTTTTCATTCTAATCCTAGGTAAAATGCTGTCTTTAATTAACCTAATGGGATTTTCAACCTTACCAGCAATAGAGCCAAGACATCAAGCTGGTTGGAGCATAAGTTGTGCTCCAACCACTCCCCTCTCTGTTTTGCTTTCACCAGCACCTGGTCATTAGCTCATTTAATTATTCACCAGCATTTTCCAGTGTGCTGTCCTCTTGTCAGGCTCCTTTATCTTTTCATTTTCTCAGAAACCTTGTTTATGGCCAGAGTTTCCATTATGGATTTGAATGCTGTCCATATCCACAAGCCTTTTCCTTCCCACCCACGCTGATCCATCAGCTGTCTCTGGGAGCTCCTGGGCATGGTGCTTCCATATTAGACTCAAGGATTTTGATTTTAAATACATGACTGTGCTATCAAGTTGGAGAAATGTAATATCAAAGGATTTGTACTTCTCTTGCACCCAAGAAGGTCCAATGCCAAGAATTTTAAGGCAGTTCCTTCCTAATTATTTTTCACTTCCTTATGTTAAAGCACTCTGTAATTCTACACCCATTGGGCACCTCCACTCCTGCTGGCAGCAGCAAAACCTGTACCACTGGGTACAAGATCAGCCAAGAGAAAAACACCAGAAATGTGCCTTTCACTCCTTGTTTACAGATGAATACACTGTGCAGGGAACTCTGCCAGAACCTGAGATCAGCAAAGCTCCTGTGCACATCTCATCTACTGTGAGATGATCGTGTTGCTGAAGAAGTTTCTTAGCTATTTTCAAACCTCTACAAGACTATTCTTAAACTCATCAAATGCATAAATCATGCAAGCAGTTATGGGTTTAGGTACTTTACTTATCATTTCAGTCAAGAACACCACCTGCTTTTCAGTCTACGCTTGCATCATTTTCTCTCATTCTGTCTAAGAAACAGTCCCTTTCTTTAAAGCTTCCACAGAACCTCTATTGCCTCAATTTGATACTAACAATTTTAATTTGCTTATTAACAGGAGGCTTTAATACATTTTCTCCCTGCTAGCAGTGTCAATCTATAAAAATATGTTTTGCAGAAGGCTTTACTAGAGACCTCCATTAAGGCTGTGTAAACATATATGGTAAGGAAAATCAACAATATTTTAAAATGCCTAATAGTTTTTAGTAGAATTTGAATAAAGCTATTCCAAATTACACACATGAATAGTCCATTCAGCTAAGCTCTGATACTCTATCAGACAAAAACAAAGGGAGGAGAAAAAGGCGGGGGGAAGAGGGGGAAAAAACCGGAAAAAAGTGAGAGTGCTTCTATTTATGTGAACTGGCAGCCTTATTTCTTGTGAGTTCTCCACCTTTGTAAACACATAGATTTTATCAGAAATAACAGCTTCCTGAAGTGATTCTTTGTTTTAAAAGGTTCAAGCTAAGTGAAGAAAAAGTGAAAAGAAAAAAGAAATAGGAGTGGAAAACAACAGAACACCGTGATAAGGCACACAGAATGGACGAGATTATTTCTCAACAGCCTCCATACAAGCATTTGCTGAAACATTTTAAATTCTAGATTGCCTCAGCCAGCAATGAAACTTTGCATAATGAAGAAAGTTACACTGGAAGATTCTCAGCTAACAAGTGTTGTTCCATCTTTCAATACAGGAAAATTAATTGCTTTTTAGAAATTAATTAAACCTTGCAGTGATGGATACAATGACCACAACCATTACAAAAAATGACCAGCTGTAACTCAAAATGTCTGAAGTGAATTTCCAGAGTCCACATATCAAGGGGTCATCAGGGATGGAACTGAGACTTGGCCACCCTGAAAGCTGGTCCATCCAAATCTGCAGTGCAAGTTTTGCTCACATATTATCATAGCAGAAGAGGACACTGAGGGTTATCTTGATTAATGGAATTTTTTTAATAATCTCAGTCAAGAAAAGCACACTTCTAGAAAATCAACTAATCCAAGATCACAAAAAGCAGCAAATATCTCATAATATTGTACAGTCACTGTGCAGACATCACTGCATCCTCTGTTCCATCTCAAATCATGAAGAAAAAGGCCCCAATCCCTCTGGAGGAAAATCTCTCTGGAGAAAAGGCCACATGCTTCAGCAGACATTATCTCCTGTTATCTACCTAATCATTCAGGACAGAACATGTGCTCTAATATTCATTCTCACACTGCAGATTTCCTACACAGGATCATCATTCTGCTCACTCTCTCCTAGCTGTGGGTGCCTCCAAGGAAATCCTGGCATTTGCTGGTGGAAAAGGGGTTTCCTCTGTGTCACTCTGCCAGCAGTCACTGCTCACGGGGCTGAGTTGCCACAGAGAAGCCCATCCTGGCTGCTCAGCCCTGTGTGACATCCTCATCCAACACCCCACAGGGGGTGCCTGTAGGCAGCTGGGGACAGCAAGGGCTGAAGCTGCACCAGCCCAGAACAGGGGAGCTCACATTGGGATATCTCAGATAAGCTACCACAAGAGAAATGCCAACAACCATCTCCAACCCACCATCTGTGCCAGAGTTTCATCAAGCAAGATCAGTCAGAAAGGAGAAACAAGTTTAAAAATGCTCTAAAAAGTGCATGGAATCTGTGTAAAACCCATTTGGTCCTTTCTTTCCATTGCCCTTTCACAGACTGAACAATAACCAAGCTGCAATGTCTAATTTCTTCACAACTCTAAGCTCCCTGCATTAAAGCCAGCCCCCACAATTTTGCCATCTGCTGCCTGGATTGCTGTGCATCCAGCACAGAGATCCCAACATTCTTCAACTGCCATGGTTGAACTTCCCAGGCAAAAGCATCTCTGTGACAAGGACAAAGATCAAACCTAAGGGAACTTGGCAAGAAGCATTTAAAGCAAATTCAAAGCAAATTCTATTTCACCTACCACACTCAGTTGTATCACTGACTCTTGCAAAATAAAATTTATCCCTTCAATGAAAACACTTGATTTAAACTATTTATTGTATCTGTACAGTCATACAGACACCCTGATCTCCATCCACAGTATATGAAACTGACAGTGTTTTAAAACTGCTTATCCTCCAAAGATATTGGATAGTTAGAACTAGTTTATAGCTTTGTTTTGAAATTAACTAGAGGTCCAAAGCTTAGTCGCTTCTTTTTCTAAGGATTAGATGTTAAGTACAGAGAACAAAATTAATAATGCAGTTTAACAAAATTTACCTTGTAAAATCAGAATTTTCTATGGTTGTAAGCAATTTGTTGTAAGTTAAACATAAGCCTTAAATTGCTCTCTTTGTTCCAATTCTGTATTACCTATCAAGGTAAATTATTTCTTAGTACCATTATTCTCAGCAGTACATTATAGAAGGCAATAATACTGTATAGAGTTCTCCCACAAAACAAGAAAGACGTTCACAAATTGAGGCAAGTCCAGGAAAGGAAGCCAGTGTCTCAAGGGACTGGAACATGGGATCTACCTGGAAAGATGAAGGAACTGGACTTGTTTAGTTGCAGAAATGGCCAGCAGTGGCCTTGCTGTTCCTGTGAGGCCACAGAGAAGAGGGAGATGGGGCTTTAATGGGGGCAACCAAAGGGGAGTGAGAAACCACACTGCAAACTGAGGTACAGGAAGTCCTGAACAGAAATGAAGTGAGTAAAAATCCCTCTGGGGACAAATAAGCACTAGAGAGGTTGCTGCAGGGGCTGGGGAATTTTGCTCATTTTCAAGACTCAACTACACAAAGCCCTTAGCAACCCAGTCTCAGTTCAACACTGACACTTGGAATAGGTGAGCTTCAGAGGTCCTTTCCAGCCTCAATGTGCCTATGATGGTCTTAATCTAGGAAAAGTTCCATAATCATTAAAAAGTAGGAACAAAAAAGACAACTACTTATTTTGGAAACCAGCCTGTAAAGCAAACAGACACGGCAAGCTTTGTAAGCTGAGCATGCAGCAGGCTAAAAAAGTGAGAATTTTTTCAAGTAAAAAAATCATCTAAACTTTCAGGTTTAAAGCTGAATTCCAAGCTTGAAGAGCACAGTAAGGCAGAGGCTGCATTCTGTCTGCAGAGGAGCAGACACTGCAGTGGGTCCTGCTACAGCCACGCTGATGACACACTGGGGTGTGTGTGTGTGGTGTGCCAGGGAAAAATGAATGGGCTTTGCTCCTTCTTCAGCTCCACAGCACAGACCTTTGAGGGAATACAGTTCTAGAGTGAAGAAAACGCACAGGAACTAAAGGCACAATTTAACAAAAGAAAGAAGCACAAGCTCTATCACAATTCCCAAGACACTACTGCAAGCCCATACATTTTCAAACATGTCATTTGATAGTGTTGACTTTGAAACAGTCCCTTAAAAATGTGAAAACAAACCTAAAAGAAAACAACTCTGCCATATGTTGTGATGACACTACCATAAATCTAAATGAAATTACACATGAGGAGGAATCATAACCTCTAACTCTCACCTCTCCACCAGGCAGAGCCACATTCTTGTGTCATGTAAATCAATACTAGGCCTATTCACCTTTCAGTGAAGATTCTGTCTTTTGTTTGGAGGCCCAAGAAGCATGACATTCATCTGGGCCTATCCTATAGATATATGGCCAATGACCCACTTGACATCTGTGTGTGATACACAGGCCTATGGTACATTATTCTATCTGGAAATATAAAGATTGTTGTAAAATATATATTTTATTAAATGGAAATCAAAACTTAAACTGTTATAGTGATTTATCAACAACTTTCCATTTCTATTTCCATTGCTGAGTAGGGCACAGACAGTAGGTGTGAACCCACAACCCCACAGAAGTCAGTGGTGTTTTCTCTTCCTGTACAATTTTGTCTGCCAAACTTCAAAAGACTCACTGACTTTAGCCAATACAGGCTAAAATCAACGGGCATTTTGCCTCAGCTGGGTTGGTGGGTGCCTTTCTGCTGTATTTAAATCTCAGCAGGAGTGTGGAGAACATGAGCTACTAGTCCTGGGACTAGAGAGAGCAGTTGGCCAGCAGAAACTGTGGAGGAAAGAACACTTAACTGATATCCACTATGTGACTTAGTGCTGGTAGTTGTTGAGATGTGCAGAGTCAATAAAGTGTCCTAATTAACCACCTTCCTGGTAACTCCTCCATTTGTGGCCCAGGTGAGTTCCCATCCATGCTGGGTTATCCAGAATTTCACACTGTATTTCCAAGCTCATGAACTCACCCTCACACACATCTGGCTCTGGTGGCAGTCACAGCTGCACCTCAGTCCCCTGGACAAAGTACACCTACAGCACCTTCCACCAGTGATTTTACTAATGCTCTACCCTTTAAAGAGTTGCTTCTCTTCCCCAAGACAAGCACTGCAATCCCCTATTTTAATACAAAAGTCACTGAGGCAGAGGAGAGCAAAGTACAGCAGCCCTGCTGTTTAAAGCCTCCCTTGAGCAATAGGTCATCCTCCCATACAGGCAGTGGCAAAAAGAATCTCCTGTATCTGTGCCTCTCAGAGCAGGAAGGAAACTGGAACCAAATACTATAAATGCTTTATTATCCTGAACTGAAATCAATAAACTATGAACAGTTGTAACCTAATTTACTAGCAAACAGAACTGAAAAGATATCTGACAAAGCTTTTCATATACATTAAGAGCCATCAGATTGTAATTTTAAGTCAATATCAAGACACACAATGACCTAAAGTAAAATGATCTATATACCATTACCAATTTACTCATTTGCCCAAATCACCTCAGTAAATTCTAACTTGCATGAAACTTTCATGAATTATTAAAATAAAAATTAAAAGTTAAAGGAGAGAAAAGAATTCTCTTCCTTGATGCCATTGCCACTGACGTTCACATTTTGTTCTTCAAAAGCTGGCTCTGCACAAGCAGTGGTGGAGATTGTGACAAGCAGCTCCCGAAAGCGTGGATCTATGAGCTCAGCCCATGGCAGGGGGAGGTGGTGGTCCAGACCTCCCAGAAAGGGAAGGGCCTTCCAAAAAGGGCAGGACTGGTAAGTGTGTATTTGGGTGTTTATTTGTGTATTTGGGTGTATTTGTTTAAGTGTACATTTGTGTGTATTTGTTTAAGTGTGTATTTGGGTGTAGGGCACTGTCTGTGTCCTACTCAGCAATGGAAATAGAAATGGAAAGTTGTTGGTAAATCACTATAACAATTTCAGTTTTGATTTCCATTAAAAAAAAAAATATTACAACAATCTTTAAATTAGCCAAAGCCACTTGAAGGGACATCTCTTTCAGCCCTCCCATGGAGATTCCATGCAGGACAGCAGCCCTCGACAAGGCTGGTTCCTCCTTGCACTAACACAGAATTACAGATGGGATAAAGACATGCAGTGCACTGCATCAGGCAGCAGGAGTGAACACCCCTCCATGAGTAATTCCTACTCCTCCAGGAAAAGGCACTCCCTGAACCAGACAGCTTCCTACAGACAAGAGTTCTGTGCTCTGAGAAGCAGCTGGAATTGAAAACAGAAAAGAAAACAAGTATTTGTTCAATTAGAGTTGGGGGAAAAAGCAAAACAAAACAACCAACACCAAACTGAGCCTATGTTTAAACCACTAATACTGGTTTCAATTCTAACAGCATTAAAGATACATGACTCATTATTTTTTATTTCAGCTACCATAAGAGCAAAGGATTTCCATTTACATCACTCAGCTGTCCAGTTTCATTCCCATTTCCTGAGAGGCAAGATAAAAAAAAGAGAATCCCTAGACTGAGCAAGCACACTAAGAGTTAACTTCTGGGAACAGAAATCAAGCTTCAGCAATTTAACAAGACAGTCCAGCTTCACAATTTTCATTGAAAAGTAAGTTTTAGTCAAGATTTGTTACACGTACACAACTTAGAAATCTCTTTACTTGAACTTCTGCAGTGGGTATTCTCTTAAATAAACATGTTATTTATTTAGTTTGGCATTAAGTCCCTTTTATCATTCTCATTAAAATATTGTCAAGGACAAAGCAGTTTGCATGAACCCTTGTTCATGTAATATATTTTGAATTATTTAGTTTTAGTTTTCAACTTCTGGTCAACTTTCAGCTTCAATTTTCAATACTTTTTTAAGTAGCCTGATAGCATAGGCCTGAACTAAAATAATAAAATGAAAAAAAAAAAAAAGAGTAAAAGGAAAATAAATTTCTTAAGAGTAGCTCACAGATTGTGGTTATCTCTGCAGTTTTGAATTGATGGTAATATTTATATATTAGAAGATCTGCAAAGGAGAGATTCTACAACACACAGATCTCAATGCTTGGGGCAACTCCCCAAGAGAAAGACCTATAATAACCTCAATTGCAATTGAATTTATGGAAGTGGAATAACCTTTAACTGAAAAGAGTGATTCTAAGACATAAAATAAACTATTTATGTCATTTCCTAGAAATATGTTCAAGGAAGTCTATATACTTCCAAAATATCTTGATGGAATCCTCAGTTTTCCAGGTGGGATGGCTTAAATTTTGAAAGCAGCTTAGAAATTCTAGCCTGAACAAGCAATGTTTCTCCTCTCTTTTGCACAGGTGAAAAATCACACATATGTACCTTTATTTAAGCCATTTATCCAACTGAAATGTTTTTTAGAGCCAGTATAAAAAACTTACATGAGGCTGCTGGAATATTTTCCAATAATCGAGACCACAGAATTAGGAAATGTCCCATTTAGAAATTGAGTTTTGAGTAATAAGAAGGAAATACAAACTGGTCCACAGTGCCATGCCTCCATTTAGACTGCACTAATATTAGTTCTGATACAGTGCAAGTGCATCACCAGACAGATGGTCAGATCAGGACTTCAAATATATGTGACTTAAAAATTGTAATTCAACATGAAATTGTGACATATCAGTTAATTAGATTTTGTTTAATGAAGAATCAGAATGCTTTTAGAAGTTATTTCTTTCTATAGAGAGATTTGTCCATACTTCCTAAGAATTCCAGAAATTAGATAAGTCTAAGGATAAGTCTACTTATCTATGTAGAACCAGGCTAATCCTCACTTTGCTAAATAACATCATTTATCAGAGGGACCAAAAGATTTCCTTATCATCCCCACTAGGAACTTAACTAGGAAAAGTGTCATGTCATGAAAAACTCCTAAAATTTCTACTAAAACACACCCACACGAGATTACAA
>VYZP01015164.1:0-40550 GCA_013400635.1 Hypocryptadius cinnamomeus | reverse complement strand
TACAAACACTGTGCTCCAGCTCCACAATTAAACCAAACCTCTGTGATTCACATGAGAAGCTGGTACAGTGAAAACAGACAAAGTACCCACACTTGGAAAGTGTTTGGGGCAGCAGAGATCTGCTCCACATCAGGGCTGTGTAACAAAACCAGTACCACAGGAGGTGCCCAAAACAGATCCCATGAGCAGCTAGGTACAAAATCTGTAGTGCAGCAGATAAAATGAGAAGATTTAAAATAAATAAAATCATTTATTTTAAAACCCCACAACAAATAAAGGTTGGAATATGATGCTCACATTTCACGGCAGTGAACTGACAAGATTACAAGACTTTCTTTTTCCCTGTTTGCAATCAGAACTTCATTAACATTTTGGGGGGTTCGGCTACTTGATTTTGACCCATTTTTGTGCCTGCACTTTTATAAGCTTCTTAATTTTGAGTGTTCCCCAAACCCATCTGCACTTCTAGAAATTGTTCTCCTTTTTTCTCTTGATTTCACAAATTCTAGGTGCTGAGCATTTGCAATGATTCTCTTTATAAATGAATCCAGCATGGGACAATAGCACAGATTTTCAGAATTCATCTATTCCTCATGTGCATTTCCAAAATTACTGAAAATTAATGAGTTTCTACAGTGTGCATTTAAATGCAGCTCTTTGAAGTAATCATTACGAGCCAGGCAGAGTCAATTGAAGAAATAGATTGATGAAAGAAAAATAACTAATGCACTATCCCTGTACCTACAATACTTTTCCACACTTGTAACTGCAATCCTGGATCCAAAATGCACTAAAATAGAGTAAATTCCATACTCAATATGTAATGCTGACCAAAATGATCAATTTCTAAGTATGCTGAACATACCTTAAAAAGTGGAGTCTAAGGACTTTTCTTCTCTGGAAGGTAGTTTTTTTCTTTCCTATCAAAACTCAATTCCCTTTTGTCCCCAAATAAATAAGATTTTACACACAACTGAGTTTATCTGCCTCAAATCGATTAAAACATTAAAATCAATCTTAAGAAAAAAAAAAAGGTATAGTTAACCAATCTGATTATTACTGCAAGTCTTGTAGGAACACAGATGTGCTGAATATGAATTTCACTGCTTGAAAGGGACTTTGGAAGGTGTTAGGCATTACTAGAATGCTTTCAAAACATGCACAGACACTTGCAAAAAGTGTTCAGGAGCTTTACCCAGTTTGAAAAGAAGAGCTTTTTCACAGCTTTAGTTTTATAGTAAGTCTTTTCAGGCAAATTTCAAAGAATGTGTAGTTCACATAATTTAAACTGAATTCACCTATAATTTGGTATTTGACAGAGCTAATGCTTAATTGTTTCTAAGGAGTCTGCAAACAAAAATATTTCTCCTTTTATTCCCTAAACATTTGACTAAAATTATATTTTGCTTTGTTTTCACATTGAGGATTGAATTTGACACTTTAATGGAGAAAAGCAGCTTGTGCTGCTTACTATGCTTCTAATTATTGTACTCACAATTTTCTTTGTTTTATATCAGAAAGAATTTAATGAGACTTACATTTTGAAATATAGCACTGCTGCTGCAGGAGAGGCTTTCTTCCAACAAATTCTGGTACAGCATCCAAGCAGCTCAAAGAGTTTCTGACCAATGAGTTCACCCCAGGAGCATGCAGGTTTGAATCCAGATGTGGACAAAACTAAATGTTCTCCAAAGCCCACCATGGGCACAGCTGTTTATTGTTTCCCTCTCAAGTGTTTTAAATCTTACCTCCTCTTATATCAGATACCAGAAGCTATTTTCTGTTTAACAGTGCAAGGTTAATAAACACTTTTCAAATAATGTCATAATCTACTGTGTAGATCTTCAGAACCAGTTTTATCTTCTTCACACAAAGATAATGAGGATTATCTCTGCAGCTCCCATAAATCTCTTCACCTCCACTGAGTTGATGGAGATATGTTGATTTGCATTAGCTGGGGATTCTGCCAGTTTCTGCCCCAAGCAGCGGTAGGATCATGATTTTCAAAGCTCTTTTTCAGTGAAAACACAAAGCTGCATATCAGCAAAAGTCTTGGTTTTGTCAAAAATTTGTTTGTATTAAAATTTAAATGCACCACTTAAAATTTCAGTCAACTCATCAGAGTACACATTACAAATCAGTTGATTCTGAATTTCTGAGCAATTATGGAATAATAATAAAATCTCCAGGTCCCTGAACACGTGTGCCACTGTCCCTCAATGCCTGTGATTCTGAGCTTTATCTCTACAGGTGTAGGTTCTTTTAAAAGACTTTTATGAAGGATTGTCAGCAATTCCACCTGCTTCTAATTCTATGAATTAGAAAGGAAAAATAAGATTTGGACCCAGAACTTGTAGTGCTTCATCACAAAACTTGAAATGAGTTGCTTTAAGGCACTTCCCAAGAGAAAAGGATCAACACCCAAGAAGTTGGTGAATATTTGCATGAAAGCATCAGCTTGGTTTCCATTTGGATCCAGAAGTTCTGCTCCTCATTTCCCCTTACACATGACATATACTAACATTCAAATGAAGAATACAATTTTTTCCACTAAGAACATAAGAAAATGGGAGAATATATTCTGCAGACAGGGTAGACAGAATGGGAAAATATATACTAATTTATAATGGACTAATCAAACAGCATGTATCATGTTTTTCTAACCTCCCATAGACCTCCAAAGGCAATTATAGCAGAGGATTTTTCAGAGTTACACCTGACTGAGAAGGAAAGGTCTGTGTACATCAAATATTAAAAACAAAATCACTATAAATAACCACTAACTGAAGCACAGCCTCAGTGACAACTAACATTCTTTTTTTCTTTTTCTCTCATTTCTGCCCCTTGACATTGCAGTGTGAAGACTGCAAAAGAAAAGATGGAATATATATCTATAGAATGACCTAAAATTTTCCAATTCTCCTGATGTTACCAGTGAGGGAAATGTACAGCCACGTGTGTGGCCATTATCTTCACATTCCAGTCTCTTTACTGCATCAAGAAATATAATTGACCAGAAAACAGAGCAGCATTATCTAAAATACAACCATGCTACATAATTTCTAATAAGATATTTGATTTTTAATAGTATAAAAGGAAGACTATTCCATATCTCTCCTAAAATATTTGTAAATTACATCACAGACTAAGAGGTGGCCCTAACTATCTGAGCACCACTTGATGCTTGCTTTATGTTAATAGACACTCTCTTGAGTAGCTGTGCTTGAATATGTTATAAAGAATAAAAGGAAACACCGTTTAGCAGTGTTTTTAAAACCATGAGCAATTTCCATAATTTGTGACAGGCGGCAGATTTTGATAGTATCTCACATTGATTTTTATGTTTCCAGATGACAATCATTACACTATTATCTGCAGTTTGAGTAGTGGAACCTAACCTCCTAATTAGGATGAAAAACTGCTCCAGATGCAACCCCAGTAAGTCACAACAAGTCAATATTTTTAATAAGAATTAATTTTAAAAACTCTACAAGGTTGTATTGGAAGTTATTCTGGCATGTCTATTGATTAACACTTGGTATTACATACTAGAAAGGATTCATTAAATACAATGTCAATCTAAATGCAATATTTGAGTATTTCTTAGCTTTTTTTTTTTTTTTAATATTTTACTTACTATAAAGTGTAAGAAAATAGAACAAAGCACTAACAGATCATTCAGGTAAAGCAGCTTTTTGATTGGTGTCCTGGCTTCACACTGCACTTAAGAGAAATATAAAGGATTAATTCATTCTGTGCTATACTCAGAATAAAAGGATATATGACTGAGAGCTGGCATTTCCCTTATTTGTCAGCATCAAATGTCCTGACCTATCTCACAAATTTCCAAACATAAAATATCTAGTTGCTGCCACATAAAGCATCACTCATGTCTTGATTACTATGGCCCTCTTTATCATGATCCCACAGATATTCTTCCTTTTAGGAATATGTAAATCTGAGGTATGTGCACTAATGCCATCTTCATTTTCCAGTTTATGTTTGAAATTCAAAAAACAGTAACAATACTAAACACAAAAATTTATTTTTGAGAGCTGCTGAAATAGTAACATTTATTAACATGGCATCTACCTAGGCAAACTTGGAAACCATTCCTATTAGCTACACTAAAATTATATCTATTTAACAAAAAAGCTTTTACTAGTCCTGTTTCCATTTGCCTGAATTAAAAAGCTTTTAATGTTAATATCAGAGATTTACCATGTAAGAATTGTCTTTTTTTAGCATAGACATTTATACTCCAATAACAAGGTTGGAAAGAAAAAATGAATCCCAGTGAAAACCCGGGAGTGACGCTGCTGCAAGTCTGGTGCTGCTCAGAGCTGTGAGCTGATGCTAGGTGGCAGTCCTGTGTAATTAAACACCAACCACTTCTCTGCATCTCACTCACTCCAGGCGTTTTTCAAAACAACCAGCTCGAACATTTTGAATAATAATTTAAACAACAAACACATCTCTTCTCCCCTTTACTTTCACCTCTTCAGAACTTCATTCCTTATACAAAGGTCTCAAAATTAAATTTCCTATTCATAAACCTGTGTTCTGGCACAGCAGTGTCATGTGAAACAGCTCACCATACAGGAGGCACACTGCAGTACTACACCCCATGCTCTGGTAGTGCACAATTTCTAACTCCTGTGTGGGTTCTGACCTCGCTTTTCTCTGCATCTCAGAAACAGAACGACCTCGTGTTTGAGGTATGTACTTCCAAAGCCTGTTTTAGTCTCCAGATGTATTTGATTGAAGAGCTCACTTTAATCATTTGATCCCTTTAAATGCTACTGCTTTTAACAAGTTACATGTTCACCATGGAGTAGTTACAATTATTTGTAGCTACCACAGACAAACAAAGGCTACAGCTATTTTTCTAGACAGAATTTTGGGAATGTGTCTCACTTTGTACAATATTTATTTCTAGAAGGAAAACTTGTTTGGTTCCCACAGTCACCTGAACTGCAATTCCTGAAGTTTTCCCAGGTAAGGCAAGTCAGCCTTCTGCAAAAGCACCGATGACACTGAGCTGGCAGGGAAACTTTCAGTACAGTGATCAATAAATAAATATAAGAACAAACCACGTCAGTTACATTTGACTTAATCCACAGGGAGAACTACTTACCTATTACACAGTGTATGTACATAATGCAGTGAGGTTTCTTTCACATTTAAAGACACCCCCGAACAGGCAGGCAGAAGAGCTCTTACTGTAATATTGATACAAGAACAACACATTTGTTTTTACTGTGAAACAGCCATTTAAGGACCCAAGAATCACTGATTATGTAGGAAGAGGTATCAGATCTCTCTGCCCAGGTTTCACTAATGATGCACACACACTTTCTGCATTCATTCCAGAGTACTGGCTGAGATGTACAGAGTCCCAACTCACTAAAAAAGCAGAATGGTCAATTAGGAGGCCTCAAAATCACAGCACAGAGACTTGTACATGAAAGTAGGAACATGTGGCTGCTCCCTCACTATAATGAATAAACTTGTCCAAAACTTGAATCTGTTGCAAACACATCTGATGCCAGAGGGGGCCCTCAAAACCACTTTTGTATCTAACTGACCTTATCTTTCCTTTCTAGGAGATTGATTTGATGTTCTAGATATGTATCACATGCTCCTTCTTTCCAAGTAGTAGAGACATCACTCCACATTTTAATATTTAAACATTCTATTTATTCTGGGCATTTCTAGTACAGAACAGAGACACTGTGGTGCCCAATCATATCTACAGAATTCTCCACAATGCCAGAGTCTGAGTGTTTCCAACACACATTGGCTGCACCTAATTCTACAGCACAGTGGGAAGAAACCAGTTGTGTCCCTGGAACACAGGAAGAACTACTTACCCTGACACTAATTACCCAAAACAACAATTTAATCTACAGAGCTGTTAAATAATAGGGTGGTTCTATTTTGGTGTATCATATTAACATTTGCACACAAGAGTGCTAATTTCTGAAACCCTGGTCCATCACTCAGTAACATGACTGCCTGAATTCTTCTCAGGCATGTGGGGAAAGTTACTCAGGAACAACAAAAAGAGGTTTGTAAACAATCCACATCTGCTGTAGAGCTGTGTCAGTCCTGTAATGCCTGGTGCTGTGCCACCCTGCTGACAAAGGCTTGAGGAACTCAACTGCAGCTGGGAACATTTTTCTCAAAAAACTCATTTCCTCTCACTACTCAAATAGCAATTGTGGCCCCCATGGCCCTGCAAAGACCAAGGCTCTGCATTTCAATCCAGCATCTCAATCCAAATCATGAGAAACAGAACTCAGCTAAGGAACTCTGGAGCTCCTAAATCCTATGGAAGGGATCCTATGTAACACCACTTTCTTCTTCTCTTTTAACCGCTCTTCTAGATCCTTCCCACTGAATTATAATCACTTATTTATTTTTTAGTAAAAGGTTAAAGCCTTTCTGGAAATGACAACAAGCCAATGCACTGTGGTTTTTTTTCACAATGCAAGAGTTTATAATTGACTGCTTATGTAGTAATTGCTCTATTTATAGAGATTATTTGCAAGAGAAAAGTGATTGACATCACCTGGTATTAATGATAGAGGATTTATTTCACATTTGTGACCTAAAGCTTCTACATAAATTGTTTTCCCTTCCTAAGATGCTCATGTTCCACATGAGTCTAGGGAATAAATGTACAAAATTACATGCCAGCCTTGTCTTCTGTACATTATCAAACAAATATTACTATTCTTTCAAAATTATTTTTACAGACTTTCTGTAATTGCCTAAGACTCTTCCAAGTCACTTAGTGCAGCAACACTTAGTAGTTTCCATCTCTACCTTTTGAGCATCCATGCTGGCAGTGCTGCTTCTCCTGTAAGTATTCCAGTACAGAATGGATTACACATCCTTTAATTCTGATGGACAAATGCTCTGATGTGCAATCAAGCAGTAGCATTTGTATATGACAGAAAATAAGTAAGACAATTGGCCAAGAAATTAGGGATAGAGAGAAGATCTGAGAAGATCTTCCTTCTCTAAGTTCTGGCTCTCCAGTGGAAGATGAGAAATGCAGCAGGAAAAAAATAGTAAAAAGCCCTATAAAAGTATTTTAGCCTTATATTCTCCAGCAAGATGGGTTTCAACAACAGGAAAACTAGTGACAACACTGATCAAAAAGTATTTCAGATTGTAACTAACAATAACATTTACCACTCATAATTTCATTGAAGTCAAGTAAGACTAAACAGTCATTGTGTAAGACAAAAAAATATTCACTGAAGCCTTATAAAATTTCAGTGTAATTCATCTATTCATTGAAAGGATAATAAATACCATGGCCTTTGAATTATTGTGAACTTACATTTCTTTTCCATGCTTTTGTTCTTGAACTGTAGCTTATTGGCATTTTCAATGCAACACAAAGCCACATATTGTAGAAATGACTGAAAATATTTTCTGTCCTTCATTTGTTTGCTGAATTACTTTTTAAGAGATGAGAGCTGGAATTTGATTACACTTAATCACTGGCAACACCTTCTTCCTAGAGCCCACACCTATAAATGAAAGAAAATATTCTGCTTTTATACAACACAACTGTTCTTCCACACCAAAATGGCACTTAGGTTATTGCTAAATAAATTATCAAAATAAAAATCAGAGACAGGGATTTGCACTTGTGTGGCACTATCTTCTTTAATGCCATCATAAACCAAAACTTTCCATTTTAGGAAGTTATACTGGGATGCTGCAGGAGGGATAGATGACTTGAACAAAGCTTAACAACTTAATTCAAGGCTTAGCTTCATATTTTACAAGACATTTAGGAAGTGCTAACACCTCTGTTGCTCACAGCAAACCTTTGAAATTTATCAAGGAGATAGCCCAAGGGTTAAAGAAAACATGCCTTCACCCCTTACAAGAGTTCATTTAGTTTCAGAATTTAGCAGAGAATTTTGCCTCCCCTCTGCACCCCTGTGCCTTGGCTCACACAGATGATGTCAGGACAGCAGCAATAATGGCCATTTAAAATGAACTTTCTCGAGACAGGTCCCCTCTGTGCTGCCCCAGCCGAGGGCCTGGCAATGCAGAGGGGTACAAAGAGATGGAGGCAGCAGGAAAACATTTCCTGCAGAGCTGCTGCCTCCTCCTCATTTCAAATGTGAGACTGAACCCCAGCTGTGCAGCAGCAGCTGGAGCAGCTGTCCTCCCTTCTCCCTGCTGCAGACAGCACACAGGAAACCAGGACGTGGGGGGACCCTCCAGACACCCCCTGAAGCTGCAGCCAGCCCATCCCTTCCTGCATGCCAGCCTCACAGCAGCTCCACACGGGCACTCCAGGTGCACAGGGAATTCTGACAGGGTTTATTACAAATGTGTGTCTTACACTGGGCTGTGCCTGTGGGACTTTCCTTGAGACCAACTTGCAAACGCAAATTGGTTCTTATTTACACACAGACACACTCAATCCTAATGTACCACTGAAACTCCTCAGGATTTTTTTTTTGTGGTTTTAAACTGACCGTTAGCAACTTTCAAGACTACACCATACCATTAAAACCCTCTAGTCAGCTTAAATTTATTTTCAAAAAAGTAAGAAAAATCACTGGGTCTAAAGCAAAACATCTATAGATGTTCTTTAAAAAATTAAATATACTTCATTACTCTAAGCCAACTATTAACTCTATAAAATTAAAAGCAGACAAAAGAAATGTTCAATCAAGTTTGTGAGTATTGGTATGCCATGGAGGAAAACCTTTGCCTTCATCTCTTTCTACACATTTTTTTTTTCTTCTTTTTTTTTTTTTTTTTTTTTTTTTTTTTTTTTTCCTAGAGGCAATTTTCATCCATTACTCTGCATGGAACCAACATCCATTATATGAAGACAGTGTCTTAATCAAAATGACTTCTTATACAAGTCTATTTAATAAAAATTCATTGTTTTAATCTTGTAAGTGTAATATTAATGAAAACTAAATTATGTCTCTTTATTAGTCAGTTACTGATGCTTCTCTGCAGCTTATAAAACCAGTTCTCTTAAAGCTGAATATATTTTAAAGCACCATAAAAAACTCAATGACATTTGCTAATGGAACAAAAACCAGTTTGGCCAATACCATGGATTGGCACCACTGCAATGTGACCGACACACTACATTCACATTTTCTTATGCAAAAACGACTCTCACACAACTAGGAGGTTTAACAGATTTTACAACAGCTTAAGAGGTTTAACAACAATATTACTGTTTAATAAAAAGCCATATAACTTGGAGTGAAGAAGCAATTTGTTGTCGTGTGTTGGAAGAATGTGCTTTACCTGAAACAGCTTTAGAAAAAAATTCTCTGCAGCATACACTCAGCTCTTGAAAATTAAAATTTTTAATAAACAAAGAGCTGAATGCTCACAGCTGTTAAGAAAAGACTGGAAATGCAGTCCAAATTTTCCATAGATCAGTGTAAAACTTCACCTGCAATGACACCAACTGGAAAAAAAAATTAAAAATCTCTGTGAGACCTCTAAGCTTCTCCCCTCATGCAGACTTGTAGTTCAGATGGACAGCCTCATGCAGTAGTAAAGACATGATTTCTTTAATCTCCCATCTGAACTCTGTTCTTCAGATGAAACCAATTTCTTGGATTTCTTCCAGAACACAATCCCACAGATCTCCTAACGCTTCTCAGACTCTCAGTCCCACTACTTGCAAATGCATTGAAGCAACAGACCAAACTCTAATTTGCACCTTTAAGAGCTTCCCCATTGGAAGCCTGTGTCCAGCAGTGAATCCAAGGAACTCAAAGAACATTTTTCCTCACAAATTTATTTATTCAAACAATCAAAACCACAAGGGTCTGCCTTCATTCCCACCAATATATCCCAGAAATCTTCTAACATTCCTGCCTCAGAAACAAGCCACACAGGCTCATTCTCAGCCTGCTCGCCCTCCTAACTAGGCCATGCTCCCTATTTAGGGAAAAGTTGGTTGCTGCTTAACATTTATCTCTTGCCCTCAACCTTTGTGTACAAAGTGTGTGTGGCACTGGGACACAGAGAAGAAAAGAAAAAACAACTAATTAGTGATTGAGTCGTGGCCTTGGATAGTCTCTTGAAACTATTTATCCTGAGATATTTTATCTCTGGACGCTGTTTAATTCATTAAGAGGCTGAAAAAATTAAAGCAATTTATTATAAAGCAAAGTCACTGTAACACACTTGATAAAAATAGAAGTGCAGACCTCTCCCACATCTGTCAGAATAAGCTATGCAAATAGAGGCCAGAGTCACGAGACAAAGAGCACCATGTCTGAGACAAAGAGCACTGTGCACGTCTCAGGCCTGCAGAAACCACCAGCACTTCCTTGCTGTTGATGCTCCCCATCCACACAGGCAATGCTTTACCCACTGGTGTAACCTGGAGGTGGCTGAACTCCCTTTTAAATGTGCTTTTTTATTGGGTCTTCTCATCCCTGTCACCTTTCCCCACTGAGTCTCCTTATTGCCAAGGACAGCGGCTGAACTTTGAGAGTGCTGGTGAGATCTTCTGGGAGATGATGCCATGGTACACCAATATACCTCTCAGCAACCAGCTAAAGTTGCTGCCTCAGAAAAACACCACCCAGGCTCATTCTCAGCCTGCCCACCCTCCTAAGCAGGTCATGCTCCTCATTTAGGGAAAACTTGGTTGCTGCTTAACAAACTTTTGCACCTTTAAGAGCTTCCCTGCTGGAAGCCTGTGTTCAGCAGTGTATTTAAGTAACTCAAAGAACATTTTTCCTAACAAATTTATTTATTCAAATAATCAAAACCACAAAGGTCTGTCTCCATTCCTACCAACATCTCTCAGCAACCACCTAAAGTTATGTGCCTCAGAAACACACCACAGAGGCTTGGTTTTGCTCTGGTTATGCCAGGGTATGAACAGCATTTTAACACTTATATTTGTTTAGAAGTCTTTCCTTCCCTAACGGCTTTATTTTTTTTTTTCCAGGTCTGGTACCACCCCCCACTGCCCACTGCCTACAAAGCCTCCACTAGATTAGGGCAGCACTTTCAAACAACTTCTTATGGTTAGCTTTAGATTTCCTAAATTTGCAAGAATCAAATGAAGCCACACTCTTCTGGTGGTATCGAATGTAATAGGGAGAGGTGATTTTTATTCTTTTCACTGAACTCCAAGGGAGAGGAAAGGAGAATTTACTTTCCCCCTGCAGGGAACTGCTGTGTTTAATGGCTGACAGAAATGTCTCGGAGCTCCCTCCCTCGCTGTGCTAAATTGTGGTAGGTAGCTGTGGTGGAACTGTTGTCATCTAAGGACATAAGGAAGACAAAGAACAATAAAGGCTATGATCAGCCCAAATTGCAAGTTTAATAAAACAAGCAAACAAACCCTACCCAACTTTGGCAAACAAGCTGTGATTTTCAATGTCTTTCTCATTTCTCTTGCAACTAAGAAGCTGTCACTGAAATTTCAGCCCCATGTCCAATAAAGTTTAATGCTCTTTCACTTTCCACTATCAACTTATAAAAATGCATATTTTCTTCCATACACAGGCTAAACCTTGACATTTATAAGCACTCACAATCAGGATCTTCTCAAAATCCAATATGAAAAGCATTTGTGCCCCTCAAGACACATTGCTGGCAGTCAAATCTGTGGCTACTGACAGCAGCGCTCTATGACAGTAATAACTATGGTGTATGACTACATACATTATTCACACTAAAGTAATATTATCAATTACAATCAGAATTCATGAAGCTCTACAAAATGGCAGGTCAGAACGATTTAAGTGCCATTTTACATCCTAATATTTACAAGCTAATGCTTCACAAAATGAGTGGGATACAGTCAGTAGAATCACATCCATTTCCTGTGGAGGCACTAGCTGAAGAGCTCCTAACTTTTATGTTAAGATAGCAGTTGAAGGGTGTTGACAGTTTTAACCTACATCCTTTTATTCAGAAAGACTTCTAATCCAGAATCTTGGCTCTTTGTTTTAAATCAGGGATGTATTGATTAGCTGTGAGCCTGAACGTATCTCAGCGGTGGCTGAGTCGGGTATCCACTATGGAATTAGGACAGTTAAACACTGGAATCGATCCTCTCATTGTAAAGCCACAGCTGCTGTGGCAAGCAGTTTCTCTAAGCTATTAATTTTATTATTAGCACACCTGGAGACACTGTTTCCCTGAGGGAAAAGCAATTCAATTGTGTGTGCTGCACCAACTAGTGGCATGTGATCAATGAGCCAGCTGGGACCACGGGCTTCCTCCTGGAGCTCGGGGTGGCTGTGACAAAGTAGTTTGTAAAGCAGTGACAATACAAACTAATATTGCTTCATGTTTTATGCACCTCATTGTAAGCACATAGCTTACAGTTTCCAGTGTCTGCCAATTTTAGACCTTTTTGGAGTAATTCACCAGTCTCAGTCTTCCAAAAGTCTTTCCCTGTGAGAGCTGGTGTCACCTGACCACCACCCTTTGCCTGACCATTGTCTCCTTCCATCCTTCCCCTGTGCCTCAAAAGCAGCAATAAACTCCACTCCCTTAAAAGGCAACAGCAACACTTGTTTAACTTATAGTGGAAAGACTAATTGCAAGTTTCCACACATTTGGTTCTATTTCATAAGAATGTTAATGAAAAGACACAAAGCCCCACAGGCATGGCAGTAAAGCACCAGCTATAACTGACTTCCTAATCCCAAAATAACTGATACATCTCAAAAACTTTGATCCAGAAATACTTGAAATTTAGTCAATATTTAAATGTAAGTCAGTAGAAATTAGCAGTAAAGGAAGATAAAACATGGACCACTCAGGTATTACAGATATAAAAATGATGCACCAGCAGCTCCACATACCAAAAACCCAAATTCACACTGGAAGGACAAACCAACCAAAGTCCTCATGAAAACAAGATGAAGGTAAATGCTGCATCTGATGGAAATCATGATACTCCAGTACCTCCTGCAAAACTTTCAGGAGCTTTGGATCCTGACTCTGTTTCCTTCTGAATTGCTACAGTGGTGAAAGCGATGTCTGTGCTCTGAAACCTTGTAAGAGACAATACACATGTCGTGAAGACCTCATATTAACAGACATACTTTAAAATTTCCTAGAAATTTGATGTCAGTTGGCTTTTACACCTTTGACTGTGGGGTTTTGCAACTCAGCCATGTTCAAGCCCTTCTTGGTCCTTCCATTCACAGTCCACAAACCTCTACTCTCCTACAGGCTAGCTATCAAGAGCACCACTCTATCCCATGTAATTTCCACTTTCAGATTTTGATGAGAAAACATTGATTGTGAGTACAATGGGAATTTCAGTTTTTAATGATTTAAGTGTGGTTAAAATTAACCTATCATTATTGCCACTTCTGCAGTAAAATCATTGTCAGCCTGCTGTACCCATGTCTAATATGTGCAATCAAGAAATGAAGAGACTTGGGACTCACTACTCTGATGCTGACAAGATATTTCACAGAATTTTTGAGCCATATTTCCCAAATCAGTCAAAGCATTTCAATGACTAACCATGGAAAAGAGGTGTCCTAGTCAGCAGATGCTGCAACAGAACTAAGACATAACCTTTATTCTTCAGCTTCCACTATTTTTAAAAGTGAAATAAAGTAACACCTTTGTCAATCACTGTGCAAACGTAGAAAATTAAGGGTAGAGTGGAGTGTGGGTGTTTGTGTCTAGAGGAACCTTCTAGTTAACTTTAGTTACTTGAACTTTGGGGTCTCTGCCTCAAGGAGATTTTTTCTGCACAGTAGAGCTAAGAGATGATTTCATTTCAGTAGATTTGAGGCTGCACAATCATACAGCCAAATACAAATCTTTAACCACCAAGCTTGAGCAGCAGAGTCAGTACAAGCTCCTACACAGATCCTACCTCTTGCATTTGCCACTCACACCAGGATAAAAGGCAGAACACTTTCACAGCTGTTTCACAGGACTCACATTTCCCTGTGCCATAGAAAATTCCTCTTCTATTCTGCTTTCAAGCCCATCACTTTTTCCAGCTTTGCCCCCACAGGAATATCCCCAGGAAGGTTGGCCTCTGCTCTCACTTCTCCTTGTGATTTAGTCCTAGATTTTCACAAATTTGTTTAGTTATCCAATACCTACATCAGGTATTGAATATATGCTTTAATGTGTACAACTTACTGTCAAATTATTTTACCAGTGGTGCCGTCATGTAAACACGTAACTATTTCTTGAAATCTAAATCAGTTAATAGTCCTAATTTAGCTAGCAAGGCTATTAAATACTCCCAGGAATGTGCCAAATTATTTACTGAACACTGGACATTAATTTTTTTAAAATTCAATGAATAAATTACATTGACATCTATTTGCACTGGAAATATTATTCCTACATTGTAACACTACCATTTATTATCTCCATGTGTTTACATGTGACAAAATAGTTAACATTTAACATACTGGAGGGTATCTTCACTTTAAACCCACCTTACCTTAAACATCCAACATATGTCCCTGCTTTTAGAGGTGCTGGCCATTCCTAAAGGAGGATTTAATGTAGAAAATGAGGAAAGGCAATATGATTTCAACTTTGAGCCAGTAGATTAGCTGGGTTGCAGCATAAATAATATTGTTTTGCTCAACAAAGAAGTTGCTGGATATAGTTTTGACTGTTAAATGAAAAAATAGATTTCTTCTTGCAGCAGAGAACAAAACATATATCAGCAAATAAAAATATATCAGAGGGCAGTTATTAAAAATTGATCAACTAATCACTAAAATATATATATACACATATACGTGTGTGTGTGTGTGTGTGTAAAAGGTGTAGTTTGTGATGGAGTACCTGAAAAAGTACATGTGAGCATTTCCATCTGCCTGGCTTAGACACTGTGATTTAGATCAGTGGTAGCACAACAGCTCCTGGAGGCACAGAGCCAAACCTCCTCTGGTACATTTTCAGCTTTTTGAGTTGCAGACTGAAGCCCAGCACAGTCGGTCACGGCTGTGGTGAATGAACAGAAAGCTGAGCAAGACAAATTTTGTCTGCTTTAAACATCTCACAGCTTCCTAAATCTTACATCCTATTTGCTATTTTTCTTATCAAATAGGAAAGGGAATGACTAAGAAAATATTTTTTTCTAAAACCAGTTAGAACAAGAGCAGTTTGGACTCTTCCAAGATACAGGCATAATGTCCAATTTATCCTATGAGAGGGGAATGCAATTCTCCTTGAGACCCATCATGATGAACTCCTAACAAGGCAGAGGTTCAGAGGTATATCTCTCCCCTCAAAAAAGTGAAGTTCTCACTGTATTTAGGGAGAGCTGGCTGCTGCTTTCCCTAGTTCTGTCTCTTTGGGATGCATGCCAAGTACCTAATGGCTGTACAATAAAAGCACAGCAATTACTTCTCACTTTTGCTGGAGAACCAGCTCAGGACCTGTCATGACACACAGTGTTCACCCATGCCAAGCAAAAAGCAGATGGACTTCTTTCCTTCCCATGCTTCAAACCCCCAATCACTTCACTCTCCCCTACTTTTCCAAACATTAAATTTAGCATTAAATTAAACAATTATAATTGCATATTTGAATACTTTCAAATCACAAATCAACTTAAAAAATCATAAAATACTCCACGCCATATTTTACAGCTCTCACAATAATACTGGCTTACTTTTCACCTGCTTTACCAAGTTAGGATCTAAAAAGAGATGGGGAGAGCCATAACATATTGAAGAAACTGTATAAGGTTTGTTTGAAGAAACTCTGTAAGGTATGTTTGGAAAGATTAAGAAGGAAATGCAGGAAATTTTGTAAACATGTGAGGAACAACAGTTTGGATTCCTAGGAGTATTACAAAATGACTACTATTAACAACAGATGCTCATATATAATTTTTTACTTATCTATGTGTTTGCTGTCTGGTTCTATAGTGTATTCTCACTGGATTTCAAAGCAGACTGTAATGCAGCAGCAATATGTCTTAGAGGAAAAGACTTAGAAAAGTAATTTCTACTGAAATGTTGCAAGAGCTGCCCTGACTGACAAGCTGAGTATGCATAATTCAAAGGCTAAAACAGCTTGAACTAAAACTATGTGGATGGATGTAGAAAACAGACAGTGTATGAAAAATTAGGATACTACTTAAAAAAAGGAAAAGGTAAAAGGTAAAAAAAAATATAAACATCCCATATAACTAATTGAAAGGGACATTCAGACTAAGGGAAGCAAAATCTGGTGTAAATATGCTGCATCAAAAGTCTGATATTACTGTGTGATTACTTGTATTCCATGAAGATATACAATAGTTTGCGCATAAATGAAAAAAAAAAAAGACCTAATCCAAGAACAAGATTATGCAGTCTCGGCAGGGCAGGTGACTTGTGGAAACAGCCTGACTCTGCAGTAACCTGGGTAAGGTGCCCATGTCTGAAGCACAAGGAGATGCTCAAGCACACAGGTTTGGTACATTTCTAAATCCTTGAAATGAGACAGCTCTTCCCTTGTACCCATCTCAGTTACACCACTGTTGTGGTCCTGACTGCAGTGATTCTGCTCTTCCTCTTATAAACCCGTTTCATTACATGTTTCTGCTTTTTCCTATAGATCCAACCTACCTGAGCTACAGAAAAAAGGAAGCTGAAATCAAAATAATCTTATTCCCCTATATATACATTTTTGGCAATATATGACCAAACTGGTGCATAGTAAAGCTTTGACACTGTGGTTTCCACTTCAGACTGCTGTAACTTTTTGTGTTTATATTACTCCATTAAGGTCTAACATACACCATCGTCAAAGTTTTCCTGTCACTGAAAAGCAGACACGCTTAGGACACATGTGAGGATCTAATTAATAATTCAAAACATTATTACACTTTAGTTAAGAACAAGAAGGAAAGTACCAAACGGGTAGGGAATTCAGGCCAAACCTAATTTCACAAGCTGGAATTTGTCCAAGACACTGTATTTAACACCTTTACTCCTGTGAGCAATGAGCGAGTTCTTTAATGACCACAAGTGGCCAAGACCTTGCTTTTAGATCTCACCTGATAGAGAGGCTAATGAGATTTCAATTTTGTTCAGATTGACAGCAACTACTCCATAATATTTCCACATTTCCAATCCCTAATGGAACCAAATAGCAAAGCTGTGCAAAAATGATAATATAGAACTTTTTTTCCCCTCCAAATCTCAAAAGCGATTTGACTCAGGGTCAGGGCAAGCTTTAAGTCTGCTCATAGATCAGGTTTTTTTACCTTATCTGTATTTTCCAATCCTTGACATGCAAACACATACAGGCACCTGTGAGAAAGCCACCACATCAGAAAACTCAAAGCATTCTCTCAATACATCATGACTCTAGAATATTATTTACCCACATTTAAAAGATTATTACTATACTCCTACATAAAAGCATAATACATTCATAATAGACTGGAATGTCTCAAAAAGATGTGCCTTGTGCTACCTATAAATAATCCAGATGGAAAAATCCCAATTTGAATTACCCAGAATGTCAGAATGGAGTAATTATTCAGAATACTTCCCTGAAACACAAGTACACCATTGATCCAGTGATTACCACCTCTCAATTTATTACAAAATCATTAATACTTTTGCATTTAATGAGAATTAATTAAAAATCAAGCACCAAACCCTAACCAGTTCCATGGGAAGTGAACCCTTTCTGGAATACACAGCTGAAGCACTGTCAGTGGCTTTGGAGCAGCTATTCTACACAATGCTTAACCTGTAGGACACGTGTGGCCTCCAGTCTGCTGGAATTATTCATCTTGCTCTTCACTTGGAAAGCTTTTTCTCGGGACAAGGAAGGTCACAAGTACAGATTACTGGACTGGCACCAGTATCTGCTCATTCACAAGTGACTGTTCACTGCAGCGTCCCCTGACACACCTGGGAGGGGACAGGGTGGGAAGCAATGTGCCTGGGAATAGGATGGATGAAATTCCTGGTGTCACCTCCTGACTCCCAGCTCCTGCCTTTCACACAGCAGCCCAAGGGCACAAGCTGTGACTGCAGCAGGCACACAACACACCAAGGACTGCAAGGGGGAATCGTTTCCAGCCATGGATTATCAAAACTACTCGTGTGTGGCTTTCCTCTAACAGTATGAAAAACTAATGGCTTGGTGGAAGGTTCCAGGGGATCAGGAAAGTGCTGCACATTACTGTGCATTTCCAAGTGCAGGCATAATAATACAGTATATTTTTTTTTCCCTAAAGCCTGAATTCCTGTGTTTTAGCAACTGTACCATATTTTGACTATGCTGTACTGTATGACTGATTTTAATGTGGTGGCATAAATTTAATGATTTTTGTTAAAGTTACCACATAATGTATTTTTATCCAAAGTTTCAATACAGTTTAGTAACTTTGAAAAGCAGTGGGTGTTTTAATTTATTTAATTTTACTTTTCCAGCACAGTCCTTTTAACTGGCTTGCCCACAACTTTTTGATGAAACAGTAGCAACAACAACGTTCCTGGTTGCAATTTACCAATCCAAACATCTTATCCCCCTCTCTGGAAATATTCTTGATTACATTCAGAGTAAAATAAACAAAGCTGAAAAGATACAACAGCCATCCATGGTTTATAAACACTGGTAAAAAATGAGAATATTCTCAGGAACATTTCTCACCTAAGTACCCATACTTGACAGCTGCCAGTTTGAAGGCAGGTTTTGATGTTTGCTATCAACCACCCTTTAAAAAGTTCCAACTAATTAAATTAACAAGGAAATTATCTGTCAGCTACATGTTGCATTTTAAGACAGTATCTCTCCAGTCCACCCTTCCAGGTCTGAGTTCATCTTCAGACTTTAATTAATTCTGCTAGAACTATCACACCTGCAATCTGGATCATAAACAAAAGCAAGAGCTTCATTAAGGTGTGCTCTTTCCTTTCCTTAAGCATAGTTATTATTTCCTTAAGCTTGAAGTTATTATGTTCATACTATACAACAATATTATAATAACAATTAGATACTACAGTACTGATTTAATGTGTTATTAGCGTTAGAGGATCAAAAGTTTTAAAGTAATGAAACATTTCTCTCAATTGCTTCTGGATTGTGTAAAAATATTTAGGAAAATAGGGAATTCTGCTCTTATTTATCAGTTACTTTAGAACATCAAAAGTTTTAAAACAATGAAACATTCCTCTCAATTGCTTCCAGACTGTGTAAAATTATTTAAGAAAATAGGGAATTCTGCTCTTACTTATCAGTTACTTTGTAGCATTTTATTTTCTAAGCTCTCCGCATTCCATTCACGTGGCATGTACATACCAGAGAATTTTTTTTTTTAATCTATTCATGGTCAAAATGATAGAATAAAATACTATTACCTGGGGGTTGTGCCCTCCAAATTGATTTTTTTAAACAACTAATTTAATCTAGAAGGTTTTTCTTTTCTAAAAATATATCTGTATCACATCAAAGAGAACAGTGTGGGGCTAAGCCTGACTTCAGTGACAGTCAATGACCTGTTTGCAGTTTATTGCTTCACTAGCAAATAGTAACCTATGCAGACAGAGTGGTCAGAGGATTGGTGCACTACAGCCCATGTACTGCACTATTTTCATGATGTCTAAAACTGAATATGAGGAATTTTAATGTTTATTCATGGTATTCATTACAACAACTTTCAGGCAGAAGGTTCTAAGATGGAACCATGCTGAGGGAGTAGGAGGGGGTGAGATAAGGTTTCCTGACAGGTATTTGCTCTTACTCCTGACTGAAGTTTGCTTCCAAATTCTTCCTAATTCATTGCTGAGCTCCTCATCTGGATAAACCCTCTAAGCAACAAGCAGTGTTACTCACAAGAGACAGAACTGACTGAGATCACCAGAGTTTTATTCAAACTTTTGAATTTCCCAACAGCCTTTGTAATTTTGTTTCCGTAACATGAATACAGAAAATCCATAACTTTCTTATAATACAGGTCACATATCACTTGTCTGCACCTTGCTAGAGAGCACAAGCAGTAATGTAAGTGTAGTAAGGAAAGTGAAGAAATAAAGATGTCTTGGTATCTAGGTTTGGTGAGGTTTTTTTGGTTGAGGATTTTGTTTGTTTGGGTGTTTTTGTTTAGGTGTTTGAGTGTTTCAGGGGTTTTTTTCTGGTTTTGTTTTGTTGTGGTGTTTGGTTTTTCGGTTTGTTTTTGTTTAGGATTTTTAATTTTTTTTTCTTTTTTTAACATTGCTGCTGTTGGTTTTGGTGGATGAGTGCATTCTCTTCAAGTCAGTCACAATAACTTTAAGATGAAGACTTCTAGCAGAAGGTGCTTAGGTTTGCCTCAAGGCCAACCTGTAGAAAATCTCTTGCCACAGCTGTAAAGGTCTGCAAAGCAAAGCCTGGCCACTGCACTCAAGGACAAATGGCCTTTGTCCTAGGGACAGGCACTGAGGCTGGGATGGAGACAACAAAACTCCACTAACAGAACCGGAACAGAACAATCTCCCCATTTCGTTGCCTTTTTTTAATGCCCCCAGCTCTGCCTCAGTCACCTGAAGATAACATGCAGTCCAGTAAGACACAGAGTACAGGCAGATCTACAGCACTCAGTGTTTTACAGGTGAATTTCAAAACAGAAATTAAGGTCTATCACATTAATGTATTTCTTTATAAATACAGGCCAATATTGGAAGCAAGAATCTGCACTGCAAAACTGAAAGCTCTCCAGCACTCTTTTGAAAGCCTGGGGTTAGAGCTAATGCTCTAACCAAGCTCTAGTGAAAAATTTTATCAACATCTTTGGCAACTGCTGCAGCAGTGGAATTGAGTACTGCAGAAAAGTGGCAATAACACAAAAATATTTGCAAAAAAATGTGTGATGGTCTTTGTTAGATTTTAGACAGTATTTTTTTACTCCTAGAGTATAGGTAACAAAATTATGACTATGTAATATATTGCAGAATATAAGGAGAAATAGGAGTTTGAATTCTCTAGGAAAGCTGTCTGGTCAAAGTTAAAAATAGTTGGCCCTATCACTTGCATTCAAATATGTAGGGCTCAAAAAAAAGAATTATTCCAATAAATGCAAACTTCCACTCTGTGGATTTTTTATCATGTATACACTAAAATGCCAACAATATGTCATACCTAAGAAACATTATTTTATCCTATTTTAAAGCCAGTATTCAACTTAAATGGTAAGGCATATCTCTTGATCTTGTTTTGTAAAGGTTGCACTTGCTACAGGCTTAACACAACTGTGGGAGACGGTATGGAAAGGATCGATAAAGCAGCATTACCCTTTGTGATAGTGAATCTCTGCAGGACATCCCAGCTTAACTCTGCTGCCTCCACTCACACTTCCCACTTTCCCACTGGGAGAATAGGCTAAAACACAGTGATGGACTTACAAGGCAAGGAGAGGTGTGTAAAAATCCCCCTCCTACTCTTGCCCTACAGTTGCTACCTTGCTGTAAATGTCATAAAACAAAACTAAACTAAAAAAACCCTGTTAAATTACAGGGTTTATTTATGAAGACAAAAAAATATTCCCAAGCCTTGCTGAACACAGGCCCTTGCTTCATCACACAGTGCAGATGCAATAGGTTATAATTTTCATTTTAATTGCATCACAAACACACACCAAAAAAAAAAAGAAAAAAAAAAGGCAGAAGAAGTACACCATGAATATCACCAAATGAAAAATCTCTTTGGTGCCAGAGAGGCAGAAAAAGTGGAAGAATTTCTGTTCCAGCACAAACTGGGCTGTTGGAAATCACGTGCGGGTGATTTTAGTGTGGCCACTGTGGCAATGACAAGTTCTCTGTGGGAGAATCTGACTTCCAAGTAAAGAGGGCTCTTGCTGTCTGAAAAGAGATCTGAAGAGACAGGGGTATTTTGGGCACAAAGCAAAGTAAACAGCTTCAATTATAGGCAGTAGAATGGGAAAGTCACAGGCACTTAAGTGGGTCAGACATAAGATGAAGACTGGAACAAAGTCAGCAAAGAAGAAAAGAGGAGGATGTTAAAAACAGAAAGTTTTAAATACAGTTTAGAAGAAAAGTTTCAGAAATTAGGACAAGTGTTTTAAACTTGAGTCAGACACGAAGGGTCTGTCAGGTAGAGGATACAAAGGTGGAGATGACTTAGCTATCACAGTAGAAAGGGAACTTGCTTCTAATACACCTAGAGATTGCTACATAATCACATTGCAAAGCATTAGAAACACTGGTACAAAGCCTTACACCAGAGCCAAGAGGCGGTTGTGTAATGGTACTTTATCAAATGTGCTAAAAATATAAATAGTCACACACAGAAACAAAATCAGCTATCAAAATCTTGTGCCTTTTAAAGTTTAAGCATCCTAGAACAGATTACAGCAAGCCACTTGTACAGTGTGTCCTTGAAAAGTGACACATAATGTATGTTTTATATTCTCACAGACTATTTGGAGTTTGAGATCAGAAACTTCTTTTGAGTTGCTCTAAAATTGTGCAAGCTAATAAAGAATTAGAAGTGATGTAAGCATGAAATCGGAAGCAGAAGAGTTAAACAGGTGACAGCAGCAGGTGGAAAAAGTAAATGATTCATCTGGAGACTGAGACAGACAAATGCCAAAGCAGTTTACATAAAAGGAGGCATAAAAATAACAGAAATTAACTCCAGAGGCCTAAAACTACCCAGTTTGGTTGGAAGATCTCATGTAAATTTGCATCTCTGCTCTCACCACTTACAAGAGCTGTCATTTCCCCTTTGAATCTTCTTTTTTCTGTCCCACATCACCAGACCCCTAAACTGCATCTTGTCACCCTTCCCATTTCCACCTTTTCCTGCAACCACACATAAATCCCGTGAGGTTACACTTGAAGCTGGCTCTGGGGGTGCAATAGGTTTCAGGATTTTCACCTGCAACCACTTCTGTCCAGGCCAAGGAACAGACCCACTCTCATCTCAGACAGCAGAACAGATGGTGAGTTCCTCAAAGCCTCGGGAGGCCAAGGGCCCCGCTGCTCCGAAGCAAGGGTGATGTCTGAGCACATCCCTGTCCCCTGCCTGGCCACCCTGCCTGATCCAGGCCCTGCAGGATCCTGCCCTTGGCACAGCCAGCCTGTGAATCAGCCTGCAGGGCTTGGCTGGAAGAGCAGGAACTGCTCCAAGTCCCAGGTGTAGCAGCCAGGGCACAGAGCAGAATGGTTCCCTGTTGCACTGAAGGCTTTCCCAAGCTCAGCTCTGTCCAAAGGACCAGAGCTCCTGCCAACCATTCTGTCATGCCATAAGCAAAGCTTGCTGTAAGATAAAGAAACAAACACCTTGTTTGACACTCAACAATCCTGTAAGACATCTTCATTATCAGGTGTTTCTACCCTCAGCCTATTCAGAATTTAGTCTAACTAATACAATTTTTATTCTAGTTACTCAGGGCAATTGGTGAGTGAAGTAATCTGAAAAACTAAGTGCAACTACATGTAAAAATATTGCAAAATGTAGTGATATAATTATTGCATGGGGTAATAAAAAATAGGCTCAGATTATTTTTTTTCCTACCCTTAGCCAGTATTTTTAATACATACATCACATTTACTCACTTTCATGACATAGATCCCATTGCAACATGGGGAACAAAGTGGAAGTTATTTTTCATGCCAGCTCTTTGGCTAAGTGTTGTATAAAACTGCCACTGTGTTCCTTCTCTTCCTGGATTTAGCTCTGGGAAAGGTATTTTGATATTGCACACATGAAACAGTTCTGTCCTTTTTAACCTGTCCTATGTTTCTTATGCATGCTTTCAGAGCTTTAGAGAATATTTTATCATTTACTCATATGCAGAACTCTCAGTTTATGAGCAAATTATTAAACTGCCCATCCAAGTCAGTGCAGGTCAGAGCAGCTTTCTCTGGAGCTACTGCAAAACCACGTGTGCCATATATTTCACATGTGGGATTGGGTGTCATGGTCTTGCTGAGGATGAACTGTGCTGCAGGTAAAGCTGAGCCAGTAAATTTCCATACACTCTCTTCTTAAGTGGGACCAATTAAAATAACAAAATTAATTAAAAACATTTTGACAGAAATGATTGCCTGCTAATGTTAGTTAGCAAGAAATTGAGAATTAATCTCCTTATGCTAAACAATGCAGAATTTTGTATAAAACGATATATATTGCTGTGTATGCGCCTTTACGCATGCAAATGTATCTGTAATATATATTTATATAGAGATTTTTTAAATAAGATAAATAAATATGATAATTTGTACCTTTGCTTGAAATAAGTGATTCTGATAAAGCAATCTCGTCAGTCCCTAATCACTGAAGGTTTAAATGAATAATTTCTCCTTTCCTAATAAGTCCAGATTGACTGATGAAATTTCAGTGAACAGTGGTTAAAATTCATCTTAGCTTTTCCATGCAAAATTGGATTCCACTTTATCAGAAAACTTTCAAATGCAATATTACTCGTTTTTACATATACAGCCAGCAACTTACATAGGACACTATTTATCATTCAGACAACTTAAGTACAACACAAAAAATCACCTTGAGACAAATGAGAAATTCTCTCTTGGGAAACCCCAAACTGTATTAATATGATAAGAAGTAGAGCTTCACTTTTCCTTCATTAAGTCTAGAAGGCATTTCTCATACAGCCATGTAAGAAGTTAGGGAAAAAAAATTAAAAAATAACACTAAAAAACCCTCCAAGGTTCAGACATCTTTTTAGTCATATCAATCATTTTCAGTTCAGCCAACTTTTTCATTGTTACAAAAGCATTAAAACCCAGATGGAAATGAGCTGAAAAATTCAATGCCCACAGGGAACACAGTGCTTAGATAATCTAATCCATTTGGGAAACAAAAAGTTCATGTCAGGTATTTAGTAACCAAAGCAATTACCAGAAGCTGACTACTGAAATTGGGCTGAGTAATATTTCATCAGATTTCATCAATCCTGCTAGAACAAAGAAAATTGTGGGGGATAACAACCCATTCAGTGTTAGTTGAGATAAATAAACTGAAGAAAAATAAAGCAGTGATTGCAGTTATCTGTTATTGTTTCCTAAAAACATTGTTCCATATGTAATAACAGCAATATTTCCAAACCACTGAAATGTGAGTAGCAGAGTGGCCATTGTGATTTCTGTACTTGCACTTTTGTTATTTATGCTGTTCAAATCCTTGTTTGCATTGCAATTCAGTCTGCACATCGTTCCTTCTTCACAGTCCCCTCTTAAAAACTGGAGAAAGATCTACCCCTGAGTAAGCAAGAAGTGTAGCATTGGAGGATTAATAACAGTAAATCCATTAGTTGAGCAGTTTGTAGGAAACTGCTCCATATAACCATGAGGGTCCAAAGCAGATGTGCACCCACAGCACCTACCCATGTGCTAGAAATGTTTAAAAAGCACTTTCACTGAAGATTCTTTAAGTTAGGATTCTGGAAATAGTTAACATTCATAGAGAGAAATTGTCACAAAATACATTTTTTTAAAAATTTCCCTGAAAAAAACCCAGCCGTCTTTTCAAGCAAACAACATTAAGTTTAAATAAATTTCCACCTGTGAACATAAACCAGCATCCATGCAAATGTGTCTTATGCCTGCAGAATCTATCACACCAGGCATTTCAGTTTGATTAAATATTTTATGCTCATAGTTCAAAGTGGCTTTATATTTAGTTTAAAATAAAACCCCTCATCATCTTAAAAGATCATCAAGCAGGCCTTGAACGTGCAGACGTTATGCAAATGCTGGTTACAGATAGGCCTGTATGGGTGAGCACCAGGCACATCTGCTTTGGAAATTTACTGAGTCATACTTGAGAAACCAGAACAATTTCAACTCAAAAGAAAAAATTCTTTGGTATGCTAAGAGCCCAGCAGCAGAATGAGATTTTTCACAGGGAGCTGTGTGCTGAGGACCAGCACTGACTCATTTTGCTCCAGATAACCTCACATCTCTGCCTAATTAATGAGAACAGAAAATTCAGAGTCAGAAGCCTCTGCCACTGTTACCATGGCCCACCAACAAGATGAGATCTCAGATATCTCAGCAAACCCCTGGGGCACCACTACAGCTTTTCTTACCCATTATATTTTAGGTAATACATGGGAGAATCAAAGAGATTGCTTAGCAAACAGCGTGACTAGCTAGTTATCAACATCCAGGAAGAAATGGTAAATAAAAGCAAATATTCTTGGAGTGGTATTCATTTGGAACAGGGGCTGCTTATTGAACAATTAGTGCCCTAGATGTTGGAAGTACTTTAGATGAATGCTAAAGAAAAATACTATGCAAAATCATAAAAGCCTCTCCTGAGAAAGAAATTAGGAGCATGGCTTTTACTGTTTGGTTTGCAAGACCAGTTTGTCTGTGTAAACTATGGTTGTGTTTAATAGAAGAACATTTTGTCCCTGAGATGCATCTATTTCACTGCGTTCCTAGTAATTTCAGTTCTGTTCCTGCAATCACTAACATAGACAAAATAGTGTCAACCTGTGAAATCCTCTGCCTTTTGCACCTTTTCCTGGTTCCAAAGGATTCTAATTCTCAAAGATCTCACAAGGTTAACAACTAACATTTCATTTTTTAAACCAGTTATGAAATACAGAATTTATTCTAAGGCAAATTAATTATATCACTGATCTTCACATGGGAAAGTTTTGCAAAGAGTTTTTAGCACAAAGCTGCCATACTTCAGCTCACTAACCCACCTTTCCACTAACCTTCGGGGCTAGTTTATGAGATATTTCAAAGGAGAAAGATAATCACCTTCAACATATCTAAAAACTACTTGTAGGCTAATTTTTAGCCCATGAGTCACAAGAAGAAAATACTGAAACATCACAAATAATAAAAGGGGAAAGTAATCAAGATATTCATGACTTGCTAACAAGCCTAGCAGGATGGACAAAAGCAATTTACCTCTGCCCTGCTGAGTCACTTGGGCTGTCCATCTACCCAGAATGAACCTCATTAGCTGGTATCAAAAATGCCACAGCTTGAGCGAGGGCCAAAATATATGAGCAAAATAAAAATCAATCAGCATGAGACACCTCCATTTCCATCTACTACATATTAAGTGCAGTAGTTTCCCCCAAATTAACTCACAGCTAATGAAAGCCTTATGTAACAGTATTCATCTCAAAATCAGAATTGAAGAAAGATTATTTCCAAGTACCCAAATTTATCCAACCATTTCATATTCTTCCAGACCACACTGTATCACAACATATTTCACCTTGCATTTGTAACAAAACATTCAACCACTGAACACTTTATTAAAATAACATTAATGGTCTCTCTTAAACAGATAAAAGGAGGGACAAAAATTCATGCTGACACTTTATTATGGTCTTCTACTGCTCTGCAACATGCACACCCCCTGCCTCCACCAGACACAACAGCTTAGATGAAAATAGGAGTATCTGTCCAGCTTTCCCCAAAATGCTCCTGCTGCACTGCATGTGCACAAACAGCTACCACCTCAAGATTTTGATAGCTGCCTGTCTTGAAGCAGCTCACCTGCATTTAAAGATGAGATGCACAACTTTGCCTTTTCAGCTGTATCAACCACCAGTTTCACACAACAGCACAACAGCCAGTAAAAACAGAGCTCCACTGTAGCTCATATGTGCATTCTCATTGATTAATGCATTCATTCTATCCACATGAGCACATGACATGCACTAAGAGGTTCTATTTAGCATGCATTTCATTTCACTCTCTTCTCCAGCTTTTACCCAGGTTGTAGCTGACATTTCCACCCAGTCCACATGGCAGCATTTTGACCTTGCTTTTAGAGGCTCTTTAGCATAAAATAATCTTTGTGGTTAGAGCCTGCAACTTATGCTGAATTATGGGTATTTTACAGTAAGGAAATAAAACATCATAGTCAAATGCTGACAGTACTCCAATGCTTTTCCCACAAGTCCTCTGAAGAACCAGCCAATTACCCTGCAATTGACACAAGTGACTGAAAAAAGCATCCTCATTTCTAGCAGTCGTAAATTCATTTGCAAGTAGCTCATCAAAATTAAATGTATACTTATTACACACACAAAGACGTGCTTAATTCACATTAAAGGGATCATTTCATGATACTTGTAATTATTTTCAGAAAAAAAAAAAGATTTTTCTATGCTGTATGTAGTAATCCTTTGCAAGCTTTAAACTTAAATCTGTTTCTTTACTAAAGTGTTTCCTCGCAGTGTGTGTGAATACTGGTTTGCTATAATAGGATTGCATCAGGCTTCTGGCATTGATCTCTGCAGCAGAAAAGGGAACACTGCTCTGGGGCTGAAAAAAATACACAGAAAGGACTGCATGATGCTTTAGGAAGAATTTACAGAAAGGGAAGCTGACCAAAATTGTGACTAATCAGAGATGGTTGCATTCCTTTTGCAGCCCTGACAAACACTGAGAACACTAAAGAGTTTTAGCTAATAATGAATGATTAAGATCTGGTATTGGATATGAAACATTTCTAGCACATGACAAGAAAAGGAAGATAAAAAGCAAAGTAAAGGAAATAATGGTAGTACTTAGGACTGTTTCATTTTAGGTTGTACTTAGAAGTTTATTCACAAGGCTTGTCACTAGTTTATCTGAGTCTGATATACATGTGTGTATTTATGGACACATTGACACACCTTTTTCTTCATTTTCCCTTCAAATGTGAGAACTCTTTTATTGCTCTAGACAACAGAATGAACAAAGACAGAAATTTGTGGCAGAAAATGCCTGGATAACACCATTTCCATGAATCTTGCTTCTCTAGTCAGTATTATTACTTTAATTATGAGGATATTATATTTTTTTTTTAAGACAGAACGTACCTTACTGTCCAACAGATAAAACTGCATTAGGGACTGAAATATAGTTTTAAAAGAAAGCATATAACTGACAAGAAAGAAAACTATAAAATAAAGAATTAACATTTAAGTTACAATGTGAAATAGACTGCAACATCCTTCAAAGAGAAAATCATATTTAAAGCCAGGAATCAAACAATTTAGTGAAGGACGACATTTGAAAATTCTCCAACAATCTCATAAAACATTGTAATAATTTCATAAAACCTGGCTTTACTCTTCCTTAGTAGCAACAAACAGATCACAGGTATCAAAATTCTTAAAGTTCATTTCTTATCAAATGATAGCAAATTTCAAGCTTTACCATTCAAACCCAAACCCAACCCTGTGCCTGGCTTTTTTGCTTTTATAGCAGAAGCAGCTACTCAGTGCTTAGGATAATGCACATCTTCTAGTTCTCTTTCCAGTCATCTTCCAGAGAGTGGACACCTCTTTCTGACTAAGGCAACCTTTCATCACAATTGTCCTGAGCACCAATTCAGACTGCACTACACTCTGAGCCCTCAAAATTATCTTTATGTAATGCTTCTCAGAAGTGGTTAATTCCACTGATCTGCTACAGGAAGCTGCTTCAAGGCTCCTCATTCAGAAGTCTCTGTGTTTGAAAATGCAGATGTGAACTGTTCCAAGTGTCCCTCAGAGTGGAACAGAAGAAAATGCTGCTTCCACAGTTCCTGTGCCCAGGAGTGAGAAGGTTCCAGTCCTCATGCAATAGGCTTACTCTTGAACATTTTTCTGTCCCCCTATGTTTAGATAATCATGTATTTCTTTTTTCATTTCTATGCTACAAGAAAAATAATGTGATGATGCTTCATGGTTAAGTGCAGAGTAATTGTAATCAAGCTGCCAGGCTGTGACATGGATAAAATAACTCCTGACTGTTGTGGTTTTCTATATATAAACCTTCTGAATTTAATTAGGATCTATTCTTTGATAATAAATGATGTCTGTCTCTTTTGCAAAACAAGACCTCTGGAAGAGGGAGAAGCAGCCACTGTTACACATGAGGTGCCATAGCCACTGGGGCTAGTGCAGAAGACTTTCTCCTGCACTAGAGTTTGTAAAATTATCACATTGAAGTAATGATTTTGCATTTAACTAAATATCTCTGCAATGGAGCCCCACAGACATTTGCTGCAAGGGCAGTGACTTGAACTGGTAGAGGGGGGAAGCACGCTGAGGAAAAAGTTGTAAATTATTGACTAATGCAGAGCTAAAGTTCTGTGGAGAATGAGAACAGGTGGCACAGGGTCCACCCTGAAAGTGTGAGGTGACAAACAGCCCTGCAAGGTTCTATGGGGGAAAGGGAAAAGCCACATCCCAGAGGAATTCCAATGCTACTTAGCAGTCCACCTTAATCAAAAGTGAAAAGATAAATACTAATTCTACAAATCTGGTGTAATTCCTCACCCAAAGACTGATTACTTGAGATCTGCACAGAAAAGGGTAAATTTAATCTTTCATTCAAGTTGTAGCAGCTAGATAAATTACAGAAGCCCACATAAAATTGACCTTCAACCACCACTTTCTGATAACACAGCTTCTCACCTTTTCTTTTATCAGATCCGTCTCAAAATTTCCTGCAGCAGGATTTCCCTATATTTAGAAACCAATCAGTGCCAGCAGCTGCAAGAATTGCCCTCCAAGCAATCAAGGGTGGGAAATACGTAAGTCAAAAATCCAGTGAGGCAGAAATTTCTGATGAGCCTTGAAAGGAAGCTCTTAGGAAACTACATTCATCTAGAAATTGAGAGGCAAAACCTTGACTCCTTCAAAGCACAGCATTTTCAGGCACAGTTCTGAGGCTGGGAGTTTTCAGGCTAAATTTTAGAAAGACAGGACTGTCAAAAACTGCTAATCAGATAAAAAGAAGAACACGGTCACTATGATTGAAGAAACTCCAAGCACTTTGTATTTTGAAGGCTCCAGAACACAAATTTTACCATGCACATGATGCAGAAAGGATGCTGCTGAAAGAAGATGAAGCCATTTTTTATCCAACATGATTATATAATCTCACATTCTTCCTCAGACTAAAACAGGGTACAACAGGAAATATTTCTGACAGAACAGAAGGTATGGCATTGCCACAGGAGTTAAGAATTACCTGATGTGTCTTAGGCAAAACTATTGGATTTCAGAACTACACTCAGGCCAGAGGAAGGGTAAGACCTAGTAAGCAGGGTACATCCCAGCAGTCAAGTTAAAAGATTGAGTACATGCTATGGACACTTCCTTATCAGTACAAAGGCATACATTTATCTTGTTTTTCTCAGTGACAGCACAATATAAACTAAGGGCATGTCTGTCTCTCCTCTCTCCGTGGCACTGAGCACTTCAGCTGCATCAGGAGCCGGATACAAACAGCCCCAAACAAGGGCAACTTGCAGCTGCACTGGCACTAAGGAAGCCCTTAGGAAGTAGCAAATCTTTCTCAAGATAGATGCAGTCATCTTGCCGTTAAAATGTATGCTCTGATTTCTAGAAATTATGATTCTCAGGGTCCTCTGGGTTAAACACAAGTAGAAGTGAAGGTAAAAGACATCCTGTAATGTATTTCAGAAGAGAACTGTCTTTGAACTAGATGACTTAGAAAGCATGCTTCAAGACAGAGAGGTGTTATCAAAGATAAGAGTGTGCTACAGTTCCACAAACTCCACTTGAAATGCTGTCTGACAAGACTGCTGCTCTGCTAAATAAGATGTTGTTAGCATTTTGCACACATTATTCAATATGTGGCAGAGTTATTAGCTGCAGACTGTGGCCTACTAACAATCGCCTTTTTTCAAAATCTAAGATTTTTCATTTCCGATTTTTTTTTTACAACATAGTACACTACACAATCATTTTATTTGGAAATAGATTTAGTTTATGAAAACCAGGCTAGCCCACTTGCCTTATGCAAAACATTTACTAACATGAACCTACACTTGTTTCTCATCCACTGCCACTTAACTTCCAATCACTATTTTAACACTGGCAAGCTGTATCCACCTTAGAATGAAATCCAAACAACCCTGAGAAGAATCCATCACTCACTGCTCATCCTCACTTGGAGAGTGAGAAATTGTAACAGTTGCTTTCTCCTGCTTTCAAGTCACACCAAATCTAAATTTCCACATTGCTGTTAGAAATGTATTCACCAGTCAAAATTGACAACAGTTTTTCAATAGAAATGAGTCCATTCACAGCTTCTCTCATGTAAACTTCAGACTATAAACTTGAAATAGTTGAGTTTCACCATAACTTTTTTATACTGGAGGACACACCCCAGCAAAGCCCCCTCGACAAGTCAGAATAGGGGGGTTAACAAAACAAAACAAGCAAATAAAGGAGAAAACACAAAAAGAAAGCATCATTTCAGTTAAGGTCATAAATGTCAGAAGACCAGTATGCCAATGTGTATCAAGCCTTAAAAAGTTTTCAGTATCTTTCATAATATCACTCTTAGAACAAAGAAGAAGGGAAATCTTCAGCTCATAAACAGTTCTTCCTGAGTTATTGTGAACAGCTGATCCTTTTTTTGTTTAACTAAAATAGAAAAAGAAGTTATGATCATAGCTATCTATGTCTACACAAAAGCCCTTTTTTTTACAACTCTACTGCTGTAATCATATTGCAGATCCTGTTTACCTCTAGCAATAAAAATGTGTCCTGTTAAGACATATGATGGTGCTACAGTAATACAGTGATAAAGTTCTTCCAACTTCAGTAACATCTTTCCATATGAAACATAAGTCTGACTTCCTCTGATATTCTGGAGATAAAAACTTGAATCTTTCTCAGTAACTTCAAAAATGCAGCTCAGTGTGGAATTGCACTTTTCCAGGAAAGAGCCAGAACATTCTGTGATTCTTCTTTCCTGACATGTTAATTGTTCTTCCATACACAAGGAGAACAGAAGCAGCAGCGTGCCATATTTATTCAATGAAAGTTGAGCCACAGGGTTGATGGTACATTCCATCTCCAACACCAGCCAAATTATCTCAGTGCCCAACTTTAAGAGGGTGCAATAATACTCCATCATTTGAGAATGCTGGGAGGCTTATGAATCATTTTAACAGCATGAAGGCAGATTGAGATCATCTCCCTGTTATAGGAAGCTGGAGACAAACGGCAGCCCTGGTGAATCATTTCCATACGTCCTTACTCCTCACAATAACCTTAAACAGACACTACCACAAGTCNTACATATATATTATTATATACATATATATTATGCATATATATAATGTATATATGTATATATACACATATATATAATATATATATTTTTAAAATATATAAAAAATACTCCAAATGGGGTCGCTGTTTCTACCAAGAATACTCACACCCCCCGAAATCCATTTTAGGGAAAAAGAAAAACAAATAAGATGCAGATATAACCTTTGTAGTTATGAGAGAATGCATGACACACACAGACGAACTTGAGCGCGTTTGATTGCAATGCTTCAGAAAAAATAAAGGAAATGCTCTTGAACATTTCCATGTGAAGTCATTTCTAACAGAATTAGGTACCTACACGCAAATTCTGTGTACCTTCACGTACATGCAGACATTTCTTTGATAAAATGAGAAAGCCTTAGACAAAACAATGGTAAATGATGAAATAAAGGTGATAAATTAATTTTTAATGAGAAAACTCATGACCCTTGGAAAATCAATGTATTTGAATATATGATGTTAGCCCATGTTTCTTACAGAAACATAATTCTTTAAAGCAAACTTTATTTTTTTCCTTTTTTTTTTTCTTTTTTTAAACTAATTTTTATGAGAAAGAATGGCTCAAACTCTCCCTTTCAAAGAAAATACTACTCATCTAAATGTGAGGCCACTGAAATTCAGCTGGAGTTTCATATTTTCATTAGTAGAAAATTTGAATGCATTTAGGAAGATACCTCAATTTTACTTTCAGTTTGACTCAAAGTCAAACAGCCTGAAAATACCTCAGTTTTATTTTTGGTTAGACTTGAAGTAAAACAGCCTGAAAATACAGCAACAGAAGGGCTGCCAATTTCCATTAGGTAAGCAATGCTTGCAACTTCTTCCAAAGCCCCAACAGGAAGTGCAACTGTGTTTCTAATTATGCCATAGAGATTTCTTGCATTAAGAAAAAATAAAATACAATGCATATCTCATTAAAGTACTTGGTGAAGTTAAGTAGGTCTATCCAAATGGCAGTTTAGGGAAGAGAACTATCCTCACTTTTAAAATCTAACCTTTCCCCAGAGCGTGAGCAGCCAACACTACCCTAACTTCTTCCTCTTTGGATTCACCCATGAAAAAAGGAAGGCTGGGGAGAGAAAATGTACTATGAACACAGCAACAGCATGAGCAGGGTTTTAGAGAGCTCCTAGTCAGTGGTGCTTTAAAAATGGTGTTCATTTTTGTTTGGCTCTGCCAAACACAGCAGCCTGTGCCACGTGTGCCACAGAGTGCAAGGACAGCTGTCCTGGGCAGGTCTGGTGCTGGGAAAGGCAGCAAGGCAGGAACAGGGCAAAGAGAGCAAAGAGCTGCCCTCATTCTGCCCCAGCACAGCCTGGCCAGCACCTGGAGGGGCACAGAACCCACCTGGCAGTGCCTGAGCTGGGCCACCAACACCTCACAGACCTGAGAATGGTGAGTTGGTGTCAGGGAGTGCATCTCTGGAATGCCAGGAAAATGACAGCCATAAAGGAGGATTGGCAATTCAGAGACTGAATTTCCAATAATGTTTTGATGCTTTGATAGAGGTTCGTATTTTAAAAGTACTGAGTAATTCAGGCCGTTTTGAAATCTACCTTCACATGATAAAAACTTATTTTTTTCATCCATGTGAGAGATCTGCCTCAATACACACACTGAGGCACAAGACATCCCTCAATCCAGGGTACAGGATGCCACCAATACACCATGCTGAGCAAACTCCAATGGATTTGGTCACTCTTGCCATCCAGCCATTCCCAGGCTGCAGGTCACAGGCTCCTAAACTCTGTTTTATTACAGAAAACTGCAGGAGTGTAATATTACAGCAAAGTAATATTACAGCAATATTCTGTTTGCTGGTAAGTGAACTGGCAACTTTCAGTCTCTCGAAAATCTTCAAGATCGGAAGAGATGCAACAAGAAGTTCATTAATAAAAAATATCCAGCAAAAGAACCTATACAAACACTAACTTCAGACTCGAGCTAAAGAGCAGGCAAAGCACCCTTCACTTTCTCTCAGGATAACAGAAATGCTCTTCGGTTCCTGAGTCATGAGGTAAAAGGATCTTCAGAAGTCATGTTCAAACAACCAGAGACATTCAGAGCAAGTGCCCCAGGTAAATTTTAAATGCTAGCAGGAGCCACTGCTGCCAGGGAAGAAGCGTGTCACCGTGTGAGAGTGACTAGCACCGGGAGGAAGCAGGTGGGGGATTCTGTTCCTGGCCCACTTTAAAGGGATGTCAGTGTGCTCTCGGATTGTGACAGACAGTGGCATCAAAGGTTTGGCAGGATGTGCCAGAGGGCTTCTACTTGATCCTTCTTTTAAAGAAGTGCCAACAAGCTCTGAATCACGGAAGGAAGCAGGCCTCACAAAATACACATCCTTATCAGAATTCTTCCCCAATCTAGGAACAAATACAGTTGGAAGTTTCAGAAAAGGTAGGTTAATTTGTGGACTGACAAGCACTGGAGTAGGGTACAGGATCAAGAGGAAAACAGTCAGGTCCCCTGAGGGCCATATGGCCAATGAAGACTTTGTGCTTCCCTGGCCCCGATACAATGTCTGGGTTTTGTGCCTACTGCTGAAAAAGGGCAGAGCAGAGTATCTGTTCTGCTTTCAGAAGACAGAGTCAGGAATTTGGCACTCCTGAGTTCCTGAGGGTCCACAGCCATGCATACCCAGCATTGGGAACTAAGAAATTAACGCGTTCCTCTAAAGTACAAGAATGTTTCCACAAGAAAAAAAAAAAAAAAAAAAAAAAAGAAATATTATTTCAAATGCAGGACTTCATGCTATTTTGTTAAGCAATTCCCATAGTCATTTGCATTTGTAAATGCCACAAATACCTGATGAGAAGATGAGGGTGAATTCATTCTATATGCTGCTCAAATAGAGAAGCTATTTTATTTCATGTAGTCTTCTTTACTTCTTTCTTGAACCTTTTTTGGGCAAGTTCACTTGTCTCAACATGTTTTTAAAGTTTAGCAAGATATATGGATTGGTCAGTTCATAAAATGCAGCAGAAATAATGAAGATTTTGCTCTCTTAACTCACAAATCAGTTTCTAGTCATAGCAAGAGTGTCAGTTTTACAGATAGTTTTCAGTTTCAATGTCACCACTGCTTGATCCTTGCAGCATGAGGATTTGTTTGACTTCCTCAACAGAGATGGGTCAAAAATCAGGTTCTGTTGATCAGACTCTTGAAAAAATCAGCAGCCCCTCCCTACTTGATTCAGGCCTGGTACCTATATGCCTTCTCCTTTATTTAACCATTCCTCCCATTCAACCATGCACTTGGTGCCTTCTTTGTTGCAGAATTCCATTTATAAGAAATCTGTAATGAGGATATACAAGCATACTCCAATTCAAACTCACCAAGTAGCAGAAAGAAGACAGAAGTCAATTCTGTATTAATCAATGGTGTCAGGACATGCTACAGCAACTCAGCAATGGCAGAGGTGCTCCAAACAATGCATTCTGCTGATCTTATTTCCATAAAGATACACGGAGTCAGGAAACCCTTGAAATTGTTACTCCTTAACTGGGGGAAGACAACCTAAAGACTACTTAAAAGCCAACTGACCTAGTCTGAAAATACACATATAAAAGACTGAGGTTCACATGTCCAAACATATACATTGTTTGTGTGATGAAATAGCTCTACAAATGAACCCAGTCATATCAAAGCAAAATCAAATATACAATTACAGTCACAAGATTTATTCAGTATGTCAATAGTATGGTATTTAAACAACAGTATTGGACAATACATCAATTAACTCAGTTTATTATTAATTTGGGTAGTTACTAATAAAGTAAAGATTGATTATGTGGCTGGATTCAAGAGCAGGTTCTGAACACTGCCCCTTGGATGTGTCATGCTTGGTGACATTTAACATCTAACTGCAAAAGGCTGAGCACAATCCATTGCATCCATGCCCAGAAGTGATGCTAAGCTGGATACAGGGGAAAACAGCAATCACAGGAGCAACTACCCATTAGCACATAGTGTCTGGTGAACAGAAAAGCACAGACTTCTTCAGGCACAATTCCATTCAACTTGGACTGGGTGATTTCTGGCATTGCCCAATATGTTTATCATAGGGTTGAAATGTCAAACTAAGAACCAGAATATAATTTAAAGTGCAAAATGAATTTTTAAAAAAGTTGAGAGCTGCCTTTATACGTGCAAATTATTTGATGTGTATAGCTCCCTTTAAACTCTATGCTAGGAACAAGCAAATCCTGCCATGAATACAGAATTGATATTTACAGCCTTCATTGTCTGCCTGCTTAGCTGTAGCGAGAAGGCTTAGAAAAATTAACAGAGTATTAATGCCATGAATCAAACCTCCAAAATATTTAACTTTAAGCCAAATCTACTCCATTTAAGATGATCTATTTTGTTGTAGCACATGAGGAGTGAACTACTACCAAACTGCAAAGCAATACACACAAAAATGAATCCCTCTCAACACCATGGCATGGAGCTTAATTCAACTACTGAAGAAATAATTATTTCTAATAAAGGTGTATGAACATCATGAAAAAAAAGGAAGAAGTTCATTTTGGTTTCACTAAATTACCTGCACTATTTGTATTTTGGCCAATAAAGGACTCAGATATGGGTGGCTCAATGCAAGGTTTTTCAATGGCCATTATCAGCACAGGGAAAGGTAACACTTTGCCAAGAGTGTCCTTTCTCAAGTTCTCACAAAATAAATGAGCTCCACTTGGTTCTTTTAACTGTGACAGTAACTGCCTCCATTGAAGTTGAGGCAGTATTTTTTCTCAATTTGTTTGCATTATTATTTTCCCATACAGCATCAGCCCACTGAAAATCATCGATCCATTCATTACAACCACAATTACTGCCAGTCTTGATATCAAACTCTATTCAGTATCTGAACAACAGCTAACTGATGAACAGAGCAGCATCCTGCAGAAAGCAAACTTAGGACCATGTTCCAGGCTTTTGTACAATACAGGCATCTCCACCAGGTTTAAAGCTCTTTCTTGAGTACCTGGTTAAATTCTGGCTACAGCTACACCAAAGACCACAGCGTTTCATGGCTCACTGAAACATAATACCAAGGGATAACTTAAAATTAAAGAACCATTTATTTTATTTCTCATCTCTGTGCACTTGGCAACTGATGGTGAAAACACACCCCTGGAAATGGCAAGTCACATGATCATCAACCTGCTGAGAGCCCTGATAAAAAGCTTTAAAATATCAAAGATTGTTTTTCATAAAAAAACCACAATCACACACAAACACAGGAATCTGACAAAGCACATAAATTGTTAAAGGCTATGCCATAAAAATTGAGGGATTTTTCAACTGAATTGTACGTGCCCCTTGATAGAGTGACTTGATAATTTGATAATTTGTTCAATTCAGCTTGATTACAAGTCTGATACTTTGACATTATCTACTTAGAAGGTACTGAACTAGTATTCAAATGATTGATATTAGAGCAGCAAATCACTTGACAGACGGACCCTGACCAAAATCATAATTAAATCATTATATAGATAGGTATTGCTACAAAAACAACCCTGTGAGATATCAGTGGTGGAGAGAGATGTCAGTGCTGAGTCACCATTATCACAGATGGGCATTAATCAATGAGGTACAAGAGCACCCTGCAACAGCTGCAGATTGCACCCATCCTTCATACACAGAGCAGCCACACAGACAGCAAAACTGCTCCTGAGGAAGGAAGGAGGACTGAAACACAAGGACTAAATTAGCAGACTGAAACAAAGCATGTGAGTTAAAAAATATATGCAATCAAAGGCAGCTACTGACACTAAATGAGATCTGTAAGGGAAACGCACAGGCGTGGCAGACACTGAAGAAATCATTCCTCTCTCACTGTTCCACAGTCCAGCTGGAACAAGCCAAAAGCTTAACAAAAAAAACCCAAACCAAACCAAAAAAAACCTAACTCAAAACCAAGTAAATTTATCTCAGGTTTTTCCCATCTTTTAATCTTCTGACATTATATATCAAATGCTAAAATTTCTATCTAAAGGTGTAGTTTTAATGAGCCACTTACATTAAAGCTGAATTCTCTGCTATATGAGACAAATTACAGTATATTTGATTTCTTGGACACTTATGCACACTCATGAAGGCAATTTTTTTTTTTTTTTTCCTTAAAGAAAATCCTTAAGAGAAGCAAAGCGGCCCATTAAGGACAAATGGTACTTAAGACTTTTTACAATCACAGATCTTCCTACAATGAAAATCACTTAATTCTTGATTCTTCTTCTCCAGTTATGAAAAATCAGACATTTCCTTTGAAGGAAACTTAATAAATGCTCCAACCACAAGGGAAACAAGAAAAGGAGAGGGGAAACTTTAAATTAAATAAATAAATAAATAAATAAGAAGGGAAAAAAAGGGTAAAAAAAAAAGGAAATAAAAAAGAGCTTGTAATCCAGGAAAGCAGGCTTCATCCCAGGAATCCGGTGGATGAGGGAGCCTTTCTACCACAGAATCATTCAGAAGAAATATACACTGCATGGATAGGATGTGGTTAATTCTCAAGATTTTATTTTTTTACCTGATGGTACACACAGTACCAACAGCTTAGACTTACTCTTGGTCTGCAAGGTTCTTCAGGGAGGTTCTGAAGTGGCTGTGCCTGCCTGCACGCTGCAGGAGGCTGACCTGGGGCAATCATGAGCTCAGCAGTGCCACATGTCTGGAATCTCTGCCACAGACAGGATGCCTTGTGAGATCCACCCAAAGAAAACCCATAGGAGGAAACAGAGAGAATGTGAGCGAAATTCCAATAAATTTTCCATTTTGCACCCCTGGGCAAAATAATGGCAGCCCTCCCTTGAGGTTATAGCATGTCTGTCCTACAGACTGGCAGAATTTATCTGTCTAGGATTTTATCAAATGTAGAGGAAGTCAGTCTAAAATTCAGCTGTGAGGACAGGAAGAGTGAGGCAGAAGCAAGGAAAGCAACACAGACCAAGAGCTCCACACATTAAGACCCAAGGACAAATATCCTTAAATAAGCATCCTTTATCCTCTGCTCTTTAAGTGCCCCAGCTACAAGGTTAACCAGGACAAATATTACATTTTCCTAACTGGAAAAATCTTGGTCTTTTCAAGTCCATGTCAAGTCTGCCTCCTTAACTAACATACCTATAGTGTTTCTTACCATATTCCGAAAATTTTGAAGTTTGTTGGGGTACATGTTATGTATTTTCTTTTCTCCTGCTCCTGCAATCTTGCAAGATGTTTTTTTATTTACAGCCTGAATTTTCTCACCTCTAGTTCTAAAATTTCCCGTTCCAACAGGACGTTCCAAACCTAAAAACCAAGCCAGCCTGTTCTGCTGTGCCACTTCTGTGCACTCCTCATTATCCCATGCTCTAAAAGCTAAACAGGACACAAAGGATGCAGGCAGGGGCCATCCTGCTCATTCACGGGGTGAGAGGAGCTTTGCTGAGCAGGGACTGCAGCCTGGCAGAGCTGCTGGGCGTCACCATGATATTTTATGAAAATCCTTTTG